>CM055441.1:28217769-28233811 GCA_029228465.1 Salix viminalis
ACACCAGATGCATTTCATTCAAGGAAGGACAATTTCTTTGTTTAGACCTGGCCACAAAGTGAAGACAACATTGGTTCAAGAAGATATAGAAAGAATCCTGAAAATTTTGGGTAACTTGTATACTTGGCAAATTGTGCAAATTATTTTGACTGAGCAATTTTTCCATCACAAGATTGCAACAACAATTTTAATATGAAACATGCCAAAGAAACATTTTTGTCCATTTAAAATACAGCATATGTTAATTCAAAAATAGCTAACTGCTTGGAAAATTACAATTATTTGGCTAAGCTGCCAGCCATCACACTGAATAGCAAGTAATCTAACTGCACTCACTAGTTATCGCTGGAAATGCTAACAAAAAACTCCAAAATAATCTGTTTTAAGCCAAAAAAAAACATAATAAAAAACACAGGGGCAAACAATCAAATATGCATCAATATCCACTTCAGGACATTTTACTTCAGGATTTTTGTCATCATTGGACTATGCATTGCACAACCATGAGATCAAAGTCATACTCTATATTTTGTAGCATGGTGTGCAAAGTAGATGCTGATATTGCAGCAAGCAACTGAGTATTTTCACCAAGCTAAGTTTAAAACTCACCTGAAAATTGCTTGAATATCTGCGTCATGTAAAGTTCTAGACAAGATACGTTGTAGGTAGTTAACCTCCTGCAAAAGTTGAACGACCAATCACGTCCAATTCTCCAAGGAAAATTTTGGTTGAACAACCATAAGGAAAGAAACCACCTCCCAAATCCTAATATTATGATGATTATAAAAGCAACTTAAGTTCATACATTTAGCAGGAATTTTCTAGATTAACTTCTTAATCTAAGAAAGCAAAGACAAAGTTTATGTAATGAGTAGAACACTTATACCATATAGCAGGAATCAGATTGAGGATTGTTAACATGATGTAGATTTTCACCAAACAACTGTATGCAATGAAAAGACATCTGCACATCAACCACAATAATACATGGCCATGTTTGGCATTTCCAAATTTCCAAGATCCACAGTAAGAGGACACCACAATAGCCTTAGTTACCTTTAGAATTTCTTTAGCAATCAAACTAGGCTGTGAATCAGTATCTACAGGTATATTCCAGCTCTCAACAACTGGAGGCAATTTACGTAGATGATACAACACCCTTTCCCTCATTATCTGTACCAGCTTTGTACCAGCTTTGTAAGTATCTCCTCTTGATGAACCTTAAAATCCTGAGTAAAAAAATAAAACCATATGAAATATGAAACTAGACAACATAAAAGCCTGTTCATCCACAGACAAAACCAGTTCCAAACCACAAGAAGAAATCCCAAAAACAAACAGGCTTGAAAGAGAAGTTCTAGAAGATCTCTGCCCCCATCACCAGCCCCTCTCCAAGCACAACAGGAAGATATACCAAGGCACGATGACAACCATGATGCTTGCACTCATCACAAATTGCATGCATTGTCAAATATAAAGATTGTAATAAGAGTTTCTGCTTCATGCATGCCATCAATCAGTAGCAACAGAGCTCAGCAAATTAAATAGAATTTGCACGCATCACAATATTAGCATGAGAAGCAGCTTAAACAGCTACATACCTGTGCTACTCGATCAATCTCTGACAATAGCAATGCTTTCCGTGCTTCAGGTACTTTAAGGAAAAGAACTCGCCTGATTTCTTATCCCAGACAGCAAGCACAAAGAAACTCAGAAATGTCAGAAAATGAATGAAGAGCTAGCAAATAAGAGTGGCAAAAAAATTGTCATAAGCAGTGCACTTAACAATTTGAAACAAAAACACTCAATAAATGTATATCAACCTACCAGGAATAATAGCATATACAAAACTGATGACTTGACTAGCGAGGGCCAAGTGCTTTGACGTAATAGATTTCAAACCTGACACCTTCAGCATCGAATAGACCCAAGTTATAATAAAATGTGCAACTGAGCTTGCCTCAAATTGATTATAAATAAAAGAGCATAGAAAATAATTTGAAAATAAGGCAAGCAAAAAAAAAGAGAATAAAATGTGCAATGGTATAGCTTTTGTGGGCAGGATGAAAGATAGATAAAGAAACCAATCAGGGTGTGATGTTGGTGTTTGGATACTCAGTGGAGCACTTCACAGAAACCAAGGACTGGGATGCTAAAATTGGGATAACCCAATGACCAAATATCATAAATGCATGCAATACAAGAATGGTTCCCTTTTATGACATATTAACTAGAAAATCTAAACCTTTTTTGGCCTTTAGAATGTTAAACCACAAAACTTACAAGAAAGCAAATGTTGACTACTAGAAACTTGTACCTGCATGGCACCAGCTCCGAGAATAAGTTGACAAGTCCTTGTATTGAAGAATTTTAAGATCTCCACAACACGATGAACAACTTCTGAAGATAGTGTTGGCAACATATTATTCATATCAATGTATTCTGACAACATCTTCAGCAATATTAAGCCACTGAGAAAGAATAAACACACATGGCATCAGCGATTGTTCACTTCAGAAAGTATTTTGATTGCTGAAAATTAAAAATAGTTTGCAAAATGAAAATAACAAAACACAACAAGGAATTCTTAGATGATAATCTTTCAAACATACAAGAGAACATAAAGTGTCATCAAGCAGGGGAATGCCAAGCCACACTGGAAATAACTAATGACATTAACTACAGATAGAATGTCAAAATTTAAATGGAATAAAGAAAATGTTGTTGATGAACTCACAGAAAACTACATGCAAAAAACTGATATAAAAAGGTAAAAAAAGAAAACTAACCAGTTTACCATGTGATAACCAACACCTCCGCAAGAAAGTGTCTGAGTAGTAGATTTCCCACGCTCCTTTACCTTGTGGTTGTTATGCTGAGCTGAGTTGTGGTCATGACTTTATTACTTCCAGTTGGCTCAGTTGAGGGAGTCGATTTTTTTTGCACAGAATTTTGCAAAGACACCTCTTTAGTGTTCATTCTCACTAGTTTTTGTTCAGCATTTTGTGTTTCAGTGTCAGTCACAAGTGAACCATCATTGCTTGTGCCCACTTCACCATAGCTTGTTGTCATCTCACCTCGAGTATCATTTAGGGCCTCAGAGATCAATGGTTCAGAATAAAACAATGAAGCTACAATAGCCTGGAATTCATCAGGGACATCTACTTCCAATCACGTCTCCTGATCAAGCACTGCCTTAATTTTTGTCATCTACATCCATCAACGTAAGGGTTAGCAAGGTGAGAAATTGAAAATGTCTTAAAAAACAAACTAAATAAAGGGGAAACTGGAAAAGGAAACTATGTCTTCGAAGCGAGAGTAGGTGTCGGAGATGGAGGATAAGTAGGGGAGGAAATTGGATTGGGAGATATCGGGCGGTGGGTGTTTGGTGATTATGGGAGTGAAATCTGGAGGAGCGACGGACCACCAGCCGAGCCAGCCGGAGGGATCCGAGGAGGATTTGAAGGAGTGAGGGTTGTTGAGGACGGAAGAGAGGTTTGAAAGGTTTAATGAAGGTTTTATGAAGATTATTGTACTGGAATGAGAAAGGTGTAAATTGCATTTGATGAAAATAGGCATTATATAGCCATTACATTGTACTGAAATAACAAGAAATAAAAGAGTACTGACATAAAGAAAATAACAGAAAGCACACGAGAATAACACCAGAAAGCACACGAGAATAACACCTAATGACAGCTAGGCACAGTTAGTTATTCTAACTGTTTTCATAATAGGACCCTTTCATTCCCTCCCTTAAACTATTTGCTATATAGTGCAATTAGTTTACTCAATTTCACAGACTCCCATCAATTTCCGAAGTTTAATAAATTCTTCAATCTTCAGTGGCTTAGTCATTATGTCTGCGATCTGATCTTTACTTCCACAGTGAAGTAATGCAATCTTCCCTTCCTTAGTAAGGTCTCTTAAGAAATGAAACCTCACATCAATATGCTTACTGCGACCGTGAATCACTGGATTTCTGGACAGCTTGATAGTAGAACTGTTATCACACATTATAGTCATGCACCCTATATTTGTGTGACCCAATTCTTCCAAAATTCTCTTTATCCAGATACCTTGGCAAACACATACTCCTGCTGCTACAAATTCAGCCTCTGTGGTTGACAACGTCACAATGGGTTGTTTTTTCGAGCACCATGAAACTGCACTTGACCCCATGAGGAAAACATAGCCAGACGTACTTTTCCTGTCATCCATGTCGCCAACATAGTCGCTATCTGTGAATGCTAATACTGTTCCATCTTCTCCTCTTTTGTAATGAATTCCATAGTTCACGGTCCCCTTCAAGTATCGCAATGCTCTCTTAGCTGCCTGGAGGTGAATTTCCATAGGTTTTGCCATATACCTGCTTATGAGACAAATAACAAACAACATATCCGGCCTAGTGGCAGTCAAATACATTAGACTGCCCACTAGCTGTTTGTAACCTGTTGCATCAACCGGAATACCATTTCCTTCTTTGCTCATCTTAGAACCCGGAACTATTGGATTCCCCACCGAATTACTCTCTAACATCCCAAACCTTTTTAAGACTTCCAGCGCATATCTTTTTTGACATATATAAATGCCATCAGATTTTTGTAAAACCTCAATTCCAAGAAAGAATCTCATCTTTCCCAAATCAGACATGTCAAATTCTCTCAGCATGGAATCTTTAAATTCAGATAACATTACTTCATCATTGCCAGTAAAAATTAAGTCATCGACGTAAATACTTACAATGATGATTCTCCCTTCCTGACTCCTCCTTGTGAATAATGTCTGCTCACTCTCGCACCTTTGAAATCCTTCACCGATGAAGTGTGCTTCAATTCGGCTAAACCATGCCCGTGGAGCCTGTTTCAACCCACATAGTGCTTTGTGTAATTTGTAGACCAGATGCTCACTGCCCCTTTTTTCATAACCTCTCGGTTGCTCCACATACACATCTTCACTTAGCTCTCCATGAAGAAAAGCTGATTTGACGTCCAGTTGAGAAATTACCCAATTTTTGTGTGCCGCCAAGGCAATAATCATCCGCACTGTGTCCATTCTTGCTACTGGAGCGAAGACCTCTGTGTAGTCTACCCCGTATTTTTGAGAATATCCCTTCGCCACCAATCGAGCCTTGTATTTATCAATTTTCCCATTCTCATTGTACTTTGTCTTATAGACCCATTTTACCCCAATTTTCTTTGTTCCTCTCGGCAGGACCGTGAGAGTCCACGTGGCATTTTTCTCAATTGATTCCATCTCGCTGTCCATGGCTTTTATCCAATTTCCATTCTTTATTGCTTCTTCATAGAACAACGGGTCGGTTGAGACGGCAGCAAAAGCCATCTCCTGCTCTTTTTCCCCCAAATCGTCATCTCCCAAAACATCTCCACTGAGATAATCTCCCATCCACACTGGAGGTTGTCTCACTCGGACTAGTCTTCCAGCTCCCTCTCCACTGGCTGTTTCAATATCAGCTCGTTCAACCCCACTTCTGACACCATCAACTTCTTGTCTCCTCTCAGCCCGTCTCGCCTCAGCACCGGAGTCGAACTCAGCATCATCAAAATCATGCCCACTGATTTCTCTCACACCACTAGGTTCGCCATCAACAGGTACATTCCTCTCTCCTTCTTCTTCTTCATTTTGTTCACCCCACTCTAGATCACCCATTGAATTTTGAACAGTGTCATTGTCCCACTTGTATTTTTCTTCTTCTTCAAAGACCACATCCTTGCTCACCATAAGCTTCTTAGCTACGGGGTCAAAGAGTCTATAACCCTTTGACTCATCGTTGACCCCCAATAAAACACACTGAATGCTTCTATCATCAAGCTTGGTTCTTCGTTGTTCTGGGACATGCACATGTGCCCTACAACCGAAAACCCTAAAGTGACTCACCGTAGGTTTTCTTCCACTCCAGGCCTCCTCTGGTGTGATTTCCTTTACGGCCAAAGTAGGACACCGATTAAGAACATAAATGGCCCAATTGACGGCTTCTGCCCAGAAAATTCTCGGCATGTTCTTATCGGTCAACATGGATCGTACCATGTTCATCACTGTTCTGTTCTTCCTCTCTGCGACACCGTTTTGCTGCGGTGTGTAGGCAGTGGTCATTTGTCTTTTGATCCCATTAATTTTGCAGAAATTATTGAACTCATTGGACACAAATTCTCCCCCCCTGTCAGTTCGAAGACATTTGACAGATAACCCTGTCTGTTTTTCCACAGTTGATTTAAAGCATTTAAACCAATCGAAAGCCTCTGATTTCTCTGCCAAAAAATATACCCAACATTTTCTACTGTAATCGTCTATAAACAGTAGAATGTACCTTTTATTGCTGTTTGATGTGGGGGTAATCGGTCCACATATGTCGGCATGAATGAGTTCTAATTTTTGTGTTGCTCTCCAGGTACTCTTCTGTGGAATTGCATCGCGAATTTGCTTCCCTTTGATGCATTCAATGCATGCTGAGTTTGTGGCTGCAATTTGGGGATGTCCGTGGACCATGTTCCGGTATACCAAAGTCCGTAGACCTTTATAGCTGAGGTGACCGTAACGTCGATGCCAAAGAGAACTCAGGTTCTGTGTTCCCGTGTGAAAACACTGGTCAGCTTCTTCTTGAGAGGTAATTTCATTGTCTGGAAATAGAATAAACATCCTGTTGATGCTCATTGTAGTCTGTATTATCAAGCCCCTCTTAGGATGAAATATTTTGCACTTTCCATCCTTGAATAACACATCCAACCCCTTTCCTGTAGTTGACCCACACTGAGTAGATTATTTTTCAAATCTGGAACATAATACACCTCTGCAATGGTGTGTATTATTCCATTCAATAGTACCTTGACATTCCCTTTCCCCATTACTTTGATCCTTGTGTTGTTTCCCAGTTTTACAAACTGTCGAAAAATTCAAATCAAAGTCACGTGAATATTTCTTGATGTCCACACATGTGATTCGAAAGCATCCCGAATCAAGAAACCATGCGTCTTCTCTTTCGGACTTATGTTTCTCTACATAAGTCATCAAGAGCATCTCCTCTCAGTATTGTCAAGTTCCCAGTATATAGTGATTCCTCGTTTCCGAGTGGGACATTCCCCATCGAAAATGTCCAAGTCTGTTGGCAGCGATAGCATTGGACTGTTGCCTTGTTGAACTCTGATCGGCCCCTTCCTCTAGCTCTTCCTCTGTAGAAGTTTCTCCCCCGGCTTTTACCTCCTTCATAAGCACCTCTGCCTCCTCCTTCATATGCAGCTCTGCCTCCCCCTTCATAAGCTACTTTCAAAGCTTGTTCCTCACCCTTTCTCCTTGCAAATTTTTGTTCATGAACTACTAATGAACTCTGCAGTTCATCAATGCTTAGGGCATCAATGTCCTTCGACTCTTCAATGGAGCATACAACATAGTTGTATTTCTCCGTTAAAGAGCGTAAGATCTTCTCTACCACTTTCACATCCTGCATATCTTCTCCATATGTTCTCATTTTGTTGGCCACTGTCATGACCCTAGAGAAATATTCAGTCACTCCTTCACCAATCCTCATTTCCAGTGTCTCAAACTCTCTGCGGAGAGATTGCAGGTAAGATCTTTTAACTCTTGCATTTCCTTCAAACTTCTTTTTCATTGCGTCCCATATGTTCTTGGCAGTATTCTTGTTAAGAATAGTGTCAAGAACTGGTCTGTCTATTGCTTGAAATAAGTAGTTCTTCACCTTTAAATCCTTCAATTTCATGTCATCAATCTTCTTCTGTTGAGCTTCAGTGAGTACTGATCCACTTGCAGGTTCAGTGTATCCATTTTCCACCAGCTCCCACATCTCTTTGGATCGGAGAAAATTCTCCATCAACATCCCCCAGTGGTCATAGTGACCATTAAATCTGGGGATGGCTGGCTGAACGAAGCTGCTTCCTTCTGTTGTCATGTTGTTGCTGCAAAAGTTGGCTAGTGAAGGCAAGGGTTTGAATCGGCTGATGAAGACAAGGGTTTGAATCGGCTGATGAAGGCTCTGATACCACTTGAAAGGTTTAATGAAGGTTTTATGAAGATTATTGTACTGAAATGAGAAAGGTGTAAATTGCATTTGATGAAAATAGGCATTATATAGCCATTACATTGTACTGAAATAACAAGAAATAAAAGAGTACTGACATAAAGAAAATAACAGAAAGCACACGAGAATAACACCAGAAAGCACACGAGAATAACACCTAATGACAGCTAGGCACAGTTAGTTATTCTAACTGTTTTCATAATAGGACCCTTTCAAGGTTTTGGATGCTATTGGAATTGTTGGTTTGCCTTCCTGACAGTGAAGAAGGAATACAATCCATTGCTCTGCTCTGTGTTTAGAATTAGGAGGATCTGAGTGTTTTTTTTTTCCCACAATGGAATGGATCTCTGTGTTTCATTATAGTTGGGAATCGTACTGAATTGTACGGACGGGATCTGGTTGGGATCTGCAAAAAAAAAAAAGAATTTATAGAGTGGACTGGAGGGAGAATGTGAGTGAGAGCGATTGATTGGGCCAGTGACTGTGTGCAGCGGACCAATCATTGTTTATAAAATTTATTTAAACTATTTCTTACACGTGCATAATATTAATAGTTTTGATGTTATAATATTTAAAATAAATTATTTAAATACGTATATACGAGCACTTACTTGCACTTCGACATAGCCAAAATTATATTTTTTTAAAATATAAAAAATATCAAAAGTGTGAATTTTTTTTATAATGCTATAAATTTTAATAAGATGATAAATTTGAGCAATTTTTATGTGAAGTATGAGTTTCTAATAAAATATATAAATTTTAAATCGATATAAATTTATTTGTTTAATAAATTTCAATGAAATTATTAATGTAAAATTAACATTACTATTACTTCTTAAACAATGAGAATTATTAATTTATCCCAAAGAATAAAAAAATAAAACACTTTAAGAAAAGAGCAGTCAAGAAAATAATTAAAAAAAAACAATCACTAAAATTATTATTATCATTGTGTAAACAATGAAAACCATAAATTATCTAGAATAATAAAACAAGAAACCCAACAACTTTAACAAAAGAACAAATAAAAAATGACAATACCAAAATAAATATTATTAGCATAAAACAATCATTTGATTTGAAGAAATAAAAAAACTAAAAAAAAGAACAAAGGAAAAAAGAATCAATTTCAAAATGATCATCAACATAAATTAAAATTTCAGGACTAAATTGAATAAAAATAAAACCCCAACAAAAGAGAAAATGATAAAAAAATAAAATTCAAAACCAAGTATATAAATACATAGATACAAACAAAAAATAGGGATTGTTCGAGAATATTAAAGGAATCAAAACCAAACCAAATTTTTTTTAAAAATAAGGGTTGAATGAAAAAAAATATACGATCAATTTCAATTGGGGAACAAAATTGAAACAAATTAAAATCTCGAGACCGAAAAAGTTCAAAAAACTAAAAAAAACAAAATATTAAAATAATAAGGGCTGAAATAAAAAAATAGCATATATGATCAATTTCAACTAAAGAACAAATTAAAATAAACAAAAACTTATATATAAGAAATTAAGACAAAAAAGAAATCAAAATGATTTAAATGAAAAACCCATAAACTAAGAGGACTTATATGCATTTTTGGCTATAGGAGAGACAAAACAGGGAAAAAAGAGCAATTGATCACTGACAAGTCTTTGACCACCATGATCAGATACGCGCACCACGATGTTGAAGAGGTCATGGCAACACATTCGATGAGATGGTGGTTGAACATTTCTAACCATCGTATAACTCTGACTTATATGCATTTTTGGCTGCAGAAGAGACAAAACGGGGAAAAAAGAATAATCGATCACTCACAAGTCTTTGACCATCATGAGCCGATACTCGCACCACGATGTTGAAGAGGTCATGGCGGTGCATTCGATGAGATGGCGATTGAATATTTTTAACCATCGTATAACTCTACACGCGTCGTTTGTATGGTGCAGACAGAAGAAAACTATTTGCGTGTCAGGTAAACGTGCCCACAATTTTTTTTAAAAGAATAAAAAATATTGAATTACATAAACACCCTCGGGAGCACGTGATAATAATAAAAAAAACGCATATGAAAATATCAACATACCTCAGCGCCAACTCTTCGCTTTTGTCTTTTCTGAGGGCACATCAATGCTTTACTGTTTATTAAACTTGAAAACCCAACAATACCCTCATCGAAAACTCTTATTTTTTTTTTTTGTCTTATTCAAGGGTAAAATAGTTATTTCACTGTTCATAAACAAATTGAAATATCTAAAATACTCTTGCCCCACCAACTTTTTTTTGTCTGTTTACAAAGATATAAACATAGTTTTTCTGTTAAAAAACAAGAAAAGACACGAACACCCTCAAATAATTAGTAAATGACAATAAGTGCAATGAAAAAAATCAAAAATACCCCCTAAACTAGCAACTTTTTTATGAACTGAAGGGTAGAATAATAAATATATTATTACAATCCACAATAAACTGTATATAAAGCTACAAGAAAACATCATCATGTTTTATATTTTTTTAATATATTTTTTTATATATTTATAAACAAAAATCATGCTGTTTTTCAAAATTAGAGCGATTGATTCATTGAGCCAGTGACTACCTGGTTGAAGGCCTGGATAGTGAGAGCGATTGGTTGGGCCAGTGACTCGAGTTTTGATATCCTGAAGCCTTATAAGTATCCACCATTGCTGCGGGTTCTCAAGTATATCGAAACAGCAGAAGCTCCTCGGTCAATGGAAATATTTGGACAGGATGGTTGATCCATGTGCTACGAGAAGGAGATCATGGTCCCTCAGCTTAAGGAATTGTCACTAGAAGAGTTATCGATCCTTGTCTGCTTCAATCCTGCATATTCCCATGCCTGGGAAGATTAACGGTGCTGCTCTTTCTCACCTGGTGTTTATTTCTTGATTTGGTCGATAACAAGATTAACATGGATTTAACATGTATGAGAGAATAATATAAATCATATCCTAGAGTTTCATTTAACAACTTAAGTTCTTAGGTAAGATAATTCTTTCAAATGATATCAGAACCTTGTTGATCCAACGGTCACGAGTTCAAATCTCATCATATTTATTTTATTTGATAAAAATCAAGCACAATATAGTGTAGATTTATGTGTAAGTTTCAAGTCCAAAAGGCTTTCACTTGAGGAAATATGTTAGAGAATAATATAAATAATATCCTAGATCGATTTAGGTAAAGTCTCAAAATATAATTTATATTATTTTTTAAATAAAATCCCAAGATATAATTTAATTGGTACGAAATGTTTCAACCGTTTCGGCCGAAACAGAACGAAATTGACAACAATGGTTTCACCAGAGACCAGTATCTTCCTCTAAGCTACAACAAAAATATGCATAAGAAAAAAATCAGAAAATAAATAAACAAAAATAATAGAACCAAGAATTTGTTTAGACCTAGAAGCTCTTTTCAGCATCATAATACCCCGATACCCATGAGCAACCGAAGCTTCTCCAACTCTTGAGATTTAGCAACAAATTATAATTAGCGAGTAGTAGTCAAGCACCATCATATAAAGTGATGGAGGTAATATTTATAACCAGAATACAGTGCAAAATTAAGCTAATAATAAAAAGGACAAGGCACAAGAACTCCTCCAATGTTTGACACCATTAATGTTGGACCAGTTCCATCTGGCTTACCTGAGAAATTGCACGGCAAAGCTTAAGGAACAAACTGAGAAAATTTATTACAACCAAGGTGAACAGTTTCACTAACTGCTACATTCTCTAATATGTCTCAGACCAATAATGAATATTTTTTTTTTGGATTCTAGGAAACCCACCCTCCGGAAAGCGTATTTTGTTGGGCCAAGGTGAGCGAGTAAAACCTTGGTTGTCCCAAATTCTTACAAGAGATGCATGTCCTGACTCAAATTCGAGATCTGCTGTGCAGATCTCAAGCTCTTTACCATCACGTCACACCTCTTGGAGACCAATAATGAATTCTTGTTCCGGCACTGCAATGAATCAGTAGCATTTAAAATCCTTGCGCAATACGTCGACTACTTTAAGATCAGAGATATCATACATTTTGTATCTCACTGCAAAAGCTAGAGTTTAGCTCAAAGATTAGAGGAGGAAAAGCTGCATGTACACAAGCTTTGAATTGCAGCAAACTTTGTGTAAAAAACAGAAGTTTCAGGCCAAAAGAGACTCACTTATCTGGTAAAAATCATTGGATCCAAAGTGACCAGCACCATTGAGTAACAAAGTAGCCATGTACTTGTCTATGGCTTTGCAATGAGGGCTAGTAAGATTTCCAGTGTCTATCAGGATGCTAGCTAACTGATAGAAAAACAACCAGATATAAGAAGAGAAATTTGGTTCCAAGGCAAGATTGAATAGAAACGCTCGTATGTTTGTCCAAGTCATACCTTTTTTTCCACCAGAAAGTAAAGAAATGAATGAGATATTGATAAGAACAGGAAACTATTGTCTCAAGAAGTTTATTAAATTCAACTGACACATTTGAAGAAACTAGAAGAGAAATTTGAAAAGTATTTGAAGAAACATATTGTAATGGATGTGTGATAGTGATTATTATGTGGGGTTGTAGGAGAGGTGTACGGGCAAGACTCGACTTAAACCTTATATATATTACTTTGATCACAACAACTAAATTTCTGAATAAGAATTGTTATTGACCGAAATAGCATAAATTATGTCAAAAAAAATTAGATGATAAGACTCTAAGATAATTGATGTGTGATATGATTGGCAAGTATATAAATAGATATTGTTATGAAGTAGGTGTTTGATACCTTAATACTACTGAATTGAATAAAGTAGTTACACTTTCATTAAATATGAAATGTTTTACCCAAGAGGTCCTGGCGTGAGTGGTGAGGGCGCTCTCGTCCCTTAAAAGAGGTCAGGGGTTCAAACTCTCCTCTTGTATGGAGCCGGCTATTTGGGGAGCACTTTCACCCATTCGGGGCCCACCCGGTGCGAACGTGGATTAGTCTGGCCAGCGCCTGGGACACCGCGTGGTTTATACCAAAAAAAAAATGAAATGTTTTGTAACATTGATGTGGGTGGAACTAGTTACTCGATAATGAGACTAATATCCTAATTAATGGACAATTGGAGAAACTAATTACCATGGTCGATAAGACTTGTGCCCTAATTAATAATCAATCAGAGAAATTAATTACCCTAGCTAATGAGACTAGTACCCTAGCAAATTACAAAATAGAGAGCCAATTAATTTAGTAATAAAACAAATGCCTAGTTTGAGCTAGAGAGGATATTGGTTTGTCCTTAAATTGTGTTAATTGTAGTGATTTGTAAGGTTAAGAATAAAATAAGAAATTCATTATTTAGTAATTGATGTGGTAAACATCGTGCCGAGTAGTAGATCATGTATTTAATATTAATATAATATGTAATGAAGCAAGATATATAAGTTTAACCGTATTAACATGTTAATGATTGGGTATTCAATTAGCGCTACCAACAAAGTTTAATGGAAAAGAAAGATTATTCGAGCATGATTTGCAAGTATAAAAACAATAAAAGGTTATGTGATAAATTATAAATAATAAAAATAGACATGAAATAAGTGGTTTTATCATATAATTATTAAATATTACTAACTTGGATGGTGCAAGTATTTAATATAATTTATTTTGTAATTTTATATATATCACAAGTAAATTCTTTTAACGAACATTCATTTTATAAAGTTATAGAGCTACCTAGTAATATATAGAAAAAATATTTGTATTTTTAGAAGGAAAAAAAAACTTACAATAGTTAATGTGGATGCAATTTTTAATAAGAGTAATTACGATAAATTATTTACATTTATAGAAATATTAGTAGATTCATGAGATTTTTATATAGATAGATAGAATGTTATATACTTGGTCAAAGAAATTAAATAAAAATATACGAGAAAGTGTGGGGGTGTTAGGCTGAATACAGGGCTTTATCTTCTACCTCAGCTGAGCTTAATTGGCTGAAACAATTGATGGTGTTTCTCGGTGTCCCTATCACACGGTCCCTTGTGCTTTTTTGTGATAATCTTTCAGCGATTGCCCTCTCATTCAACCCTGTCAATCATCAGCGCACCAAGCATATCGAGATTGATGTTCACTTCGTGCGTGAAAGAGTTGCTGCTAATCAGCTCATTGTCCAGTTTGTTTCTTCTCAGGAACAGTTTGCTGATATTCTTACAAAGGGTTTAAGCTCTCCGTTATTTCATATACATTGTCGCAACCTCATGCTTGGTTTCTTCAAGCCAAAGGTTGAGGGGGGATGATAGAGTGTAGTGTGCATACGTATGAGTATGCACACACAAGTCCTTCCCTTTGAATATAAATATATAGCATGCGTATTATGTTTGTAACAGAACAGTAACTAAAATTTCAAATTACAATATTTTCCCTCTCTTTCTCTTTCTCTCTGCACCTCTTCCTTTGGCTCAGTTAGATTATCTTCTTACTCTAATCTTCACATTACAAACACCCTCGAGAGAAAAACAATTCTCCATGCAAGGAAGTAGACTCAAAGAGCACAGGCAGGCTAATGAATTGAGAGAGGAATTGCATCACCAGGTGATCAACAAGATTTAATTTATCAAAGTTTATTGTGCTTGTATGGACATGCCCTTCAAAAGAATGACAAAAGGAAGAAGGAATAACTCAGTCCATTCAAGCACTGAGTTCATGAATATGTTGGTTTGGTGAGCTGTTAGTCCACCATTGTTAAGCTCTGTCAAACATTGAGCTCAAACATTCAAGCACTGAGTTCATGAACTATCAGACCCGTTTTCTCCACCACGAAGAACATACTTATTTTTTTCTTTCAGATGATACTCATTTGATCATTGAATAGTTCTAAAATACAGATAAAAAAGTCTTTTACAAGTATTAGATTAGATCGTTAGATTCAAAAGATTAACTAAATATCTCAAATGTCAATTTAGTCTATAGGCCCATGAGATAAATTCGGACCTCATCAAAATATTATTTAAAATCAAACCGAATATTATTAAAGTTTTGATTGGATTGACCAAAATATAAGTTAACATGTCATGTTCACTAGGTTTGATCGACATAACTCACCCCTTTTTTGACATGAAACCTATTCAAGACTAAGTTTACACACTCTATTTAATCTTACATTAATTCAGAATATCAAAACTAAGCACTTCAAAATTAAATAATGAGGTAAAATTTATTTATAAATTTATTTATAAATTTATTTATAAATTACATAAACTAATACCGCATTGCGCAATTATTTTCATTTTTCTAATAGAATTTTAAAGAAAATAAAAAACAAATTCGTCTTGCAGTAACACAGAATACTATCATTTTTTTTCTTGGGTTTTTAATGTTTTCGCTCTCTCAATCATGATTTCTCTTCTTTTATAATTATCTTCGTATCTATTTGAGATTGTGGTTGATATTGTTTTTGAAAATATTTTTCATTTAGCAAAGCATTACAATAATATTTTATTTTTATTTTTTAAAAATCATTTTTAACATCAAAACATGAAAAATGATATAAAATACATTTGTTTTTAAATGTTTTTGAAACATAGTACCAAACATGATCTTAATGTCCTTTTCAACTTTATTTTTTTATTACAGATTATTTTTTAATCAATTTTTTAATAGTTTTTAATTGTAATAAATCATAAGCTGCTAGCAGGAGTTTTCGATGACACTATTGGAGTACTAATTATTTAATATAACATTAAAATACTAAAATTCACTGTTTTTAATGACATTAACGGCATATAATATTTTTTTTGGAAAACATTAATCGTCGTATAATTTATGTACTCTTACATTTATCCTTCATGTTTTTTAAAATTATAGTTTATATTTTATGTAAATATAAAATATATAAAATTATAAAATAATTTAGAATGTAAATTGTTATACATGTAGTAGAGTCTAGGATGTGAAAACGACTAAACTCTATAATAATCAGTATAATTTTTTTATTATA
>CM055441.1:28234311-28308635 GCA_029228465.1 Salix viminalis
ATTTAAGGATAATTTGTAACACAAGTATTTCTCTTAGGGTGAGAAACAAACCACAATTTCTTGAATAATTCTCGCCTCATTCTTCATTCTTGTTTGCTTTAAATAAGCAACACACACGTACAATTATGCAGTAGTTCTTTAGGGAATTTAATACATGAAACTGAAATACATAATGAGGGAAATAACGTGTAGTAAGTGCATGTAGTAAATGCAACAGTTTTAGGGAATTCAAATAACATGTAACTGAAATACATAACAAGGGAAATAACATGTAGTAAATGCAGCAGTTGCCACGACTGCACTTTAACCCAAATATTTTGGATTTGGCCTTCTGCCCCTTGTTGAACGTGGTCTCGTAACAATACTCCCCTCCTCCAGTGGACGCTTGTCCCCAAGGTCCACACCAGGGAATTGGGCAAGCAGAGTCTTGGTAGTCTCTCAAGTGGCGTCTTTGTGATCAATTTCCAGTAACTGCAGGTCACTGTTATATGCACCTCACACGTCCCCCATATGCCCCTCAAGCGGTAGTAATTGGGGACCACGGCATTTATGTCCCATCGTGAACCTTTCATTACAGGTTGAAAGCAGAGACCTTGTGCCCTCCTCTTTTTGCATTTCGTCCCAAGGTAGGCGTTTGATTGATCCGGGAGTAGTAGGGGCTACACGGTTGGTCGGGTGGAAAAATTTAATGGAGCACTTGCAGGGTGGAAGTCTCAAGAACCGTTTACGTCGTGTGAGCTGGTCATCTCTCATCTTTGCCAAATTGATGACATCTTTAAGGGATTGTGGCTTAAACATGCGAATCCCATCTGCAATTTCAGTATTTAGGCCACCCATGAAGGTTCCCACCAACGCCTTTTGTGTCCATCCATTCACCTTGTTGCCAAGCCTCTCGAATTCACGTTGGTAGTCCCTTAATGTTCCTAGTTGCTTAATTTGTGACAATGCCTCATCAAAATCTTCACATGTTGATGGACCAAAACGTGCCCATAACTCTTCTTGAAATCTTTCCCACGAAGCCACCTGTCCTTCTACTTGTAGTATTTTGCGTAACCATTGCCACCACTGGTTGGCCTCACCCTCCAAGTGATACTGTGACCATGGTCACCTTATGGTTTTCTGCAGTTGCTTGATATTCGAAATATTGTTCCACACGATTGAACCATTCAGTGGGATCATCCCCTGAAAATCGTGGAAAATCCAGTTTTGCTGTCTTGGATGAGACGATTTGTCGACCACCATGGTTGCCTTCATGTTGGTGGTTGCCGTGATTGGCATTCATTTGATCTGTCAGCAGTGCATTTGAGAGTCGATTGAGAGTTTCCTCCAGATGGTGAAGTTTGTCATTCATCCCCATCTCCATTCGATGCAGCCCTTCTTGAACTGAATTCAATCCTGACTCCAAGTGCTCAATTCTCTCTTTGTTAGTTCTCATTTAACCTGGCTCTGATACCACTGATAGGTCCCAGAAATTTAAGGATAATTTTGATGCGACCATATTATTTGATAATTTCATCCATATTTACATAGTGTTTTGCATATGTTTTGTGTATAAAATGCCTTGATATTCTTTGTTTTATGTTTTGAAGGCATTTTTGGATGAAGATGCAAAAAGGAGTAAATTGGAGGTAATTGGCAGATTTGACGTTCAGTCGATGTTTTGTGCAGAGCGTGAGTTCTAGAGATCGAAATGAAGTGATTCCAGTGGAACTGAAAAGCTAACATCCATACCTTTCTGTAAATGTAATGCAAGAAAAATAAAAGGAGAAAGATCATGGAAATCGCATCCTGCAAAGTCAAATCTCGCATTCTGCCAATGTTGACCTTTTTCCATTCCAACTTCAATATCTCAAGCTACAAAAGTCCGATTGATGCAAACTCAATTGGAGTGGATTCAGGACTAAAAGTCCTATAAACGCTCCAAATTTCAGCTCAAAACGATGTCATATGAAGGAGATATGAATTTTACAAGGAACAACTAAATTCTGCCAACTTAAGGAAGGACTATTTGGTAAAATAGACATTAGGGTTTCTAAGCATATATAAAGGAGAAGAGGAGCAAGGAAGTGGCGGCCAGCACAAAAGAAAACACAAAATCTTCCTCCTCCAAACCCTAAATCATGTGTTCTTTCATCTTTTTATTTAGTTGTTCAATAAACATGCAAGGCTAGATTCTTTTGCTTGGTTGCAAGGGACACGGAAACCTTCGATTTCAAGAGCTGTGAGATCTATTTTTTTACCTCAATTTTTTCAGTTTATATGATGAATATGTTTGTTCTCCCTATGCTTATTTTCCTATGATTGTTTATTTAATTGCTAAGAGCGGACTCGAAGTTATTATTGTAGACAATCAATTGCTAAGTTTGATATCAAAACCGGAGTTGTGGTATATGAACTTATGAAGCAACTAAGTTAATAATTGTAGCGGATCTATTTTATTAATCTTAGGAAGAACATTCAATCGAACTAAACATATATTGTGGACAATTATGTTTCTTAATCGATCAATTTATCTAGATTTTAATGCTGCCATTGAATCAAATTACTAGTGCGGACACTGTGGTTATTTGATGGTTAGGGTAAGTTATACGGCGGATCCGTTAACGAACCAATTTTAAGAAAGAGATAAATATTCAGAATATAAATTGATGTTTCATTTCCATGATCAGTTCTGATTTCTGTCGGTGGATGTTGATTTGCGACCAAGGTTGGTTTTATTTATAAATTTCAGTTTTATATAATTTTCGCTTAGTTTGTTTTAGTCTAGCCTAGACAACTTCCAACCCCCCCCCCCCCTCCCCAATTGCATAACATATAGCACAAAAATCTGAACTAAATCGTCCTCGTGGGATCGACCCCTTGCTTGCTCTATACTATCTTGTTTGATTTGTTTTAAGCTAGGGTAATTAATTTGTGCGACCACGACATCGCAACAAATTTGTAACACAAGTATTTCTCTTAGGGTGAGAAACAAACCACAATTTACTGAATAATTCTCTGCCTCATTCTTCATTCTTGTTTGCTTTAAATAAGCAACACACACGTACAATTATGCAGTAGTTCTTTAGGGAATTTAATACATGAAACTGAAATACATAATGAGGGAAATAACGTGTAGTAAGTGCATGTAGTAAATGCAACAGTTTTAGGGAATTCAAATAACATGTAACTGAAATACATAACAAGGGAAATAACATGTAGTAAATGCAGCAGTTGCCACGACTGCACTTTAACCCAGATATTTTGGATTTGGCCTTCTGCCCCTTGTTGAACGTGGTCTCATAACAGAAGACTATGTCCAAAAGGTTTTTATAAAGGTTCTTGAACAAGAGAAGGGCAATGGTTTTGGTTCAAAGTTATATGCCTGCCTTTAATGCATGGAAAGGCTAAAGGGGGAGGATAGCTCATGATTTTGTGGTGTTGGTTCATGGGTTGAAGGTCATAGCAGATTAACAAGCCATAGGTTTTATACTATTAAATATTTTTATATTTTGTTTTTTTTTAAATATTTTCAAATGGGGTCAAAACTGGTAGCAACAACTTCAATTGTTATATTTAAAGGAAATCTTTTATAATATCTTTATAATACTTGTGTGGGAAATTCTCTAGCATTTTATTGAATATGAATATTGATGCGACCATATTATTTGATAGTTTCATCCATATTTATGTAGTGTTTTGCATATATTTTGTGTATAAAAGGCCTTGATATTCTTTGTTTTATATTTTGAAGGCATTTTTGGATGAAAGATGCAAAAAGGAGGTAATTGGAGGTGATTGACAGATTTGACCTTCAATCGGTGTTTTGTGCAGAGTGGAAGCTCTAGAGATTGAAATGAAGTGATTCCAGTGACATTCAAAAGCTAACATCCATAAATTTATGGAAAGCTAAGGAAAAAGAAATAAAATAAGGAAGATCATGGAAATCGCAGCCTTCAAAGTCAAATCTTGCAATCTGCCGATATTGACCTTTGTCCATTCCAACTTCAATATCTCGAGCTACAAAAGTCTGATTGATGAAAACTCAATTTTCGTGGATTCAGGACTCAAAGACCTATAAACACTCCAAATTTCAGCTCAAACGATGTGATATGAAGAAGATATGAATTTTACAAGGGACAACTAAATTCTGCCAACTTAAGGAAGGACTATTTTGTAAAATAGACACTACAGTTTCTAAGCATATATAAAGGAGAAGAGGAGCAAGGAAGTGGCGGCCATCACAAAAGAAAACACAAAATCTTCCTCCTCCAAACCCTAAATCATATGTTCTTCCATCTTTTTATTTAGTTGTTCAATAAACATGCAAGGCTAGACTCTTTTGCTTGGTTGCAAGGACACGGAAACCTTCAGATTTCAAGAACTGTGAGATCTATTTTTTACCTCAATTTTTTCAGTTTTTATGATGAATATGTTTGTTCTCCTATGCTTATTTTCCTATGATTGTTTATTTAATTGCTAAGAGCGGACTCGAAGTTATTATTGTAGACAATCGATTGCTAAGTTTGATATCAAAACCGGAGTTGTGGTATATGAACTTATGAAGCAACTAAGTTAATAATTGTAGCGGATCTATGTTATTAATCTTAGGGAGAACATTCAATCGAACTAAACATATATTGCGGACAATTATGTTTCTTAATTGATCAATTTATCTAGATTTTAATGCTGCCATTAAATCAAATTACTAGTGCGGACACTGTGGTTGTTTGATGGTTAGGGTAAGTTATACGACAGATCCGTTAACGAACCAATTTTAAGAAGAGATAAATATTCAGAATACAAATTGATGTGTCATTTCCATGATCAGTTCTGATTTCTGTAGGTGGATGTTGATTTGCGACTAAGGTTTGCTTTATTGATAAATTTCAGTTTTATAAAATTTTCACTTAGTTTGCTTTAGCCTAGCCTAGACAACTTCCAACCCCCCAATTGCATTACATATAGCACGAAAATCTGAACTAAATCGTCCTCGTGGGATCGACCCCTTGCTTGCTCTATAGTATCTTGTTTGATTTGTTTTAAGCTAGGGTAATTAATTTGTGTGACCGCGACATCGCAACAAATATTGTCTTAATCTTTGTAAAATAAGCTAGACATTAATATTTATGTTAGTTCTAAAATCCTTTATTGAAAAGGATTTTTAATTAAAATTTATTTGATTAATGGAGTTTATCTAGCATTAAGATTCCTAAATAATAAAACACTTATTAAAATAAATTCAAATTAACTAAAACATAATTAAAATTGAAAAATAGTAATTTTAGGCTTTATACAATAAGTTTTCAGGTGTCATTCCGATTTTTTTTATCTTGTCTACATTTAACCTTTTTTTAATATTTAATAGATGAGAAAATAAAGGAGTTAAAAAGAAGTATAATTAAAGAAACGAGAGACCAAGCGAAGGCAACTAAAAGTAATTGTCTAAGAAACTATCCCTATATCACACACCCTAAGATTATAATTATCCATGAAAGATATTCCTAGCTTCAAATTTGATTTTCCCATGAAGCCTATAGCCAAAAATTTATTTCCTAGATAGAAATTCCTTATTTCAAGTTTGATTTACCTTCAAATTTATAGTATTAAAATTTAACATGAACAATGAGAAAATACAAATACGCTTAGATTAGAAACTAATTACACAATAGCTTTATCTAATAAAAATGATTTGAGTTAAATTGACCCGAATTTCCATAATTAGTAAGTAATGTGAAAGTCTATTCTCACTAAGTAGTTTGTGAATTTCTGGGCTTTCAATGAAATAAAGTAAAAAGCAATTATGATTATATATATATATATATATATTACAAAACAAATAAACCGCGTGAGGTTTTCCCTATAGCTTCTCTCACAGATAACTGTGGATTCGAGCAGTGTAGGGACGAAAATGGGCTTGGTGATCAGGCGTGTTGTGTTTTTTTTCTGGGGGTGTTTTCGGTTTTTGGCTTTTTTTTTAACTTTCCGCTTTTGTACAGTGTATTGACGCCTCTGATCCTCGAAAACGACAAAATAGTACACAGGGGGGCAGGGGCTCTCTCGGTTTTTCCATTTTTTTTTACGCAGTCTTGCTAGACGAAAAAGGGCCCGAAAAGCGACAAAATAGAGAAACGATAATCATAGGTGGGGACGAGGGTACTTTCCACTTTCGAGTATTTTTCGTAATTATAGGTGGGGGACAGAGCGTCTTCAGTAGTTACCCCATTATTTTATTATATTTACGCCCGGGCTGGCCGGCGTCGCCTTCCAGCGCCAGTAGTTCCCACTTCTGGCGCCTTTTAGGCGGCGTCGCTCTTCTTCCCGGCATCAGAAATTTGCTTCCGCCATGCCAGAAGATGCGCCTGAAGGTCATCTCTCCTCCGTCGCGGCGCGTTCCCGTCATAGATGTCCGGTTAGGCCGCGGCGGACGGTTTTCTCACGGCCGTCGCTTTTCTCTCTCCTGCCGCCCCCAAAGTCAGCTCCGGTCCCTGATATTTGTGTAAAGTTTATTTTGGTCCCTGCGGTTTTGATTTCATTTTCATTACTGATTTATTCAAATTAAAGTTTTATTGTTTTCAATTGTGCCCTTCAATTAAAACTGATTATATAAGAAGTGTTTATTTCAGTCCTTATAGTCTTGATTTTTTATTTACTTCTTATTCCTTAAATTATTCCGGTCCGGATGTTTTGATTTCTGTAATTTGGTCCTCCAATTGAAATTGGTAATATATACAAAGTTTGATTTCAGTCCCTCTTCTTCTGATTTTTTTTAAAATGGCAGCAATTTTCATTATTTATTTTTGGCCCTCTAAATATTTTTTTTCTTTAATTTTATCCTTCAATTGGAATTAATTTAATATATGTTATTTTTCATTTCGGTCCTTATTCTTTTAATTTTTTATTTGTTATTAATTCATTTTCTTTATAATGTTTATTTTGTATTTTTTATTAATTGATTTTTTTATTGTTTTTTATACAAATTTTTTTTTTTTGTAATAATTTTCCAGGGCAATTTAATTATTTGAATTCCTTTTTTATTAATATTGCTCCTTTTTTCTCTTTGTTCATTGTTTTTGTTTTTTGGTTCTTTTTTTTTCTGTGGATTGGGTTATTTTTATGATTTAACTATTTATGCAATGATCATGATAATTTCAGTGGTTGTTTTTTTAGTGATTTTTCAGGATAATTTAATTATTGAGGTTGTTTTGACAATAATGTTGGTAATAATTTTAACTATTATAGTAATGATAATAACAATCATATAAGGACAGATTTTCAATTTATGTATTCATCTTTTTGTGGATAGAAATTTAACTATTTATTTTATTACTTTATTATTCTAGGGTTTTTTATATTAATTCATTTAGTTTTTTTTTAAATCTTAGACAATGTATATTTTTTATTCGTATTTATACATCTATAGTTTTAGTTTTTTTTTTAGGTTTTTTTGTTGGGATTTTTTTTATCGGTTCAATTCTAAAATTTGAATTTAAATTAGTAGTCATTTTAAAATTAATACTGCTTCCTTTTTCCCTTTACTTATTTTATTGGTTTTCTGTTATTTTTATTGGTTTTTTGGATTGAATGATTTTTATGATTTTACTATTTACACAATAATAATGATAATTTTAGTTATTGTTTTTTATTGCTTTTTTTTATAAATATTTTTTTTTAATTTTTCAAGGCAATTAAATTCTTTTTGAAGCCAATTAATTTATATTCATGTCAAATTCATATATTTTATACAAAACTTGCACTTCATTAAAATTATATACAAATTTATTATTTTTTCTAAATTTATGCTCCGATAAAAAAATTCATACATAATAAATATTTTTTTACGTTCAAAAAAATATGATTCCACCCGCGACAAGGCGTTGGTGCCATGGCTAGATGTTTTCTTTTATTTCTATTTGTTCTTTGGATTAGATCATTTTTATAATTTTATTATTTGCGCAATAATAATGATAATTTTTGTGGTTATTTTTTTATAAAAATCTTTTCATTTTTTTAAGATATTCCTTAAATTTTAATTTATATCGGTGATCATTATAAAAGTAATATTACTCTATTTTTCCCTTTATTCGTTTTTCTTTTGTTCTCTGTTTCTTTATTTGTTCTTTAAATTATATGATTTTTATGATATTATTATTTATGCAATAATAATGATAATTTTAGTTATTGTTTTTTCATTGTTTTCTTTATAAAAATCTTTTGCTTTTTAAAAAAAAAATTCAGAGGAATTTAATTATTTCAATTTTTTTGATAGTAATGTTAGTAATAATTTTAGCTTTTATAGCAATGATAATGGCAATAACGTCAGGATGAATTTTCAATCTATGTTTGCTTCTTTTTATTGATAGAAAATTAACAACTTCTTTTTTAAAATTTTATTATTGTGGGTATTTTCACAATTTATATTTTATTTTTTTTTTATTTAAATTGAATTATAAAATGAACTAATTTTAATACAGTGAACTGAATAATTCAAATATCCGATTTCTCTTGCTGTTTTTTATGATGATGATAAATCTATGCTGGTTATTTCGTTTGAAACTACCAAATAGATAAATTTATATCGATTTTAAATTCATATATTTTATACAAAACTTGCACTTGACATGAATTCTACACAGATTTATTATTTTAGCTAAATTTATATTATAATAAAAAAATACACACAATTAATATTTTTTACATTGAAAAAAAAATTATGCCGCCCGCGGCGAAGCGCGGGGGCATTATCTAGTATATGTATATATATATATATATAAAGGAATGATGGTGTCAAAATCAAATGATGGTGTGGTGAAAGCCAGCCATACACTATTATCTAGTAATTTTAAATGTTCTTCATTTTTTTTGTTTATTATGAAAGAAAAATAAGGTTAGAAATTGAATGGGTTAATTAAAGATTTGTTTTTATTATTATTATTATTTATTCATAATGAAGGACAAATCTTGGAAAATAATGATTTTTTTAATAACGATAATGACAAAGATAGTGATAATATTGTCACTACATGCATAAGAGAAGGTTTTATTTTCATTCCACAACATTAAAGGTGATCTTACTCTGATCTTACTCTGTGTTTTAGCCAAAAATACATTTAATACAAAGATAAATTTTACTAAAAATTAAAAGTCAAAACTAAGAGTATAGATAAATAAATACAAAAAAAATATTTAGAGTTATACCAAAATTACTGAAAAAAATAGATGGATCAAACCTAAATCAAGAAATAAAAGAATTAATTATTTTTTTCCTGCAACCCTTTTAATTTTTTTTAATTTAATCCTTCAGTTAAAATTATTTACATATTTGTTTTTTTCATTTTCGACCTATATACTTTTATTTTTTTTTATTTTAAGTCCTTTCTTTTTTTAGATATATTTCTAAATAGTTTTTTTTATTTATTTATTTCCATGTTTATATATATACGCTCTTAATTTTAGTTTTTAATGCTAATTATTTCCTCTTTTGTTTAGGTTTTATTTCTTAGAAAAAATTAATTCTTGGATTTTAGGTTTTTTTATTTAAAAAATTACTTTTACAACTTTTTTTATGTATAATATTTTAGATCTAATATTACCTAAAAAACAAGCAACACATAAACAAAATGGGTAGAGAAATTTGCCCAAGTTATCTATAATTAAAAAATATTCGAACCATTTCCTCTATGTTTGGATTACAATGCTTCTTTCAAGCGAAAAAAACTTATTTCTAATATATTTTATCTATTATAATTTTATTTATTAAATATTAAAGTAACTAATTAAAGTATAAAAAAAATCAATTAGTTTTATATATAAAAAAAAAGTCGATTTACCATGTTGGCAAATTATCTGGTTCTCGCTCTATGATTGATCGTTCTCCTCTATGATTGATTGTTAATTTCAACTTGCTTTTGTTTTTTTTAGCACACCACGTGAGCCTTTACCCCCTGTTTTTTTCTCAGCATGGTGCCCACATTCCATCACTTCAGTGCGTTCGTGGGTCTGTGATGGAAAGCGTCTGCGCCAAAACCACGTCTTCTGAAAATGTTTTTAGAAAAAAAATCAAACATACATTTATTTTGAATATATATATTTTATTATATCATTTTAAAATAACCTTTGTACTGTACCATTTTTTATTCGTACTATTCTCCTCTGTGATTGATTGTTAATTTCAACTTGCTTTTGCTTTTTAGTACACCAAACGAAATTAGATAAATTTTGTAAAATTTGTTAGACTAAATTTTCATGTATTATTATGGATATATAAGGAGTTATAAAATGGAATTTTGATGCTTGTAGATGAGAAAGAAACTAAACATGTTAATATTTTCAAATATATATGATAAACTCAGTAATTCCAAATATATATGACAAACTTAATAATTTATTCATATAAGAGATAGTCATGTATTTGAAATCATGACTGAAATCTACTATGAATTTATGAAAATTAAAAATTTAGACTGCATGGAAAGATTCTAGAATAAAGCCTTTGTTTTTATTACCATATTTTATTTATTTATTTAATGTTGAATAATGATTTCTAATTTGTATTTTTTGTCACATTAAACATTCTTTAATAGTTTATTTTAATTATTAAACTTATGATAGTTAATTACTAATTTATAGTCATTAACTTGCAACCTAAAAGAGTTTTATTATGAACAATCAAGTTGTCACGAAATTCTAGTGTACTTACTACCGTTTAGTAATTTGTTTATATTGAGAAAATTTATTTTGATATATTTTATTTTTTCATATAATTAATTTATTAATTTATATTATCTATCTTTCATATTTATTTAGATCACTAATTGATTATAATATTATTGATTTTTTTATCAAATTTTAATATAATTTAATTTATTAGCTGAAATTGTTAATATATAATTAAAAAAATATACTTATAATTTTACAATCTGATTTTATATTATATTTTCATGTCACGTGAAAAAAATGATCATAACAACCTTGTTCTAGTAGCAGATCTTGTAGCATTGGCAATCACATATTTTTCATCCGTTTCTTTTTACGAAAAAAAGAAGCAGAAAGAAGTTGGATTTTCATTTTACATCCTTTCCTTGTAGATATTGTAGCATTGGCAATCCTGTGATTTTTTACAAAATTATCTGTTGTCATGATTGATCCTGGGTTAGAGTTAGTTAGACTAACGGATAAATCGAGTTTCCTTCTCTGTCTGTACACGGAGTCTGGTTAGGACTCGATGTAAAGAATGACATAAATTGCACCACGCGCAAACCGGTCTTACACAGACTACTAATCTGTGTAAGGAATTATTATAATTCTAGATATTATGCAGTGGCGTTCTGATTTCTCAACAACTTTTTAAAAAATATGTTCATGTCATATAATCTTGATGAATCACCAAACACACGTAAGTATTAATAATACAATACTTGATGAAGAAGTTTCAACAGCAGAGGAGAAAACTTACCGGGGTTGAGAGGGGATGGCTGCAGAGGAGAAAATTGTCAGGTTCGGATGCAGTTGCAGAAGGAGGGAGAGGGGACGACTGCCGATGATATATATACCTAAATGATATAATTGTTAATTTCAACCTGCTTTTGTTTTTTAGTACACCATTATATCATTTAATTTTGTATATGATTTTAATATAAATTGAGTGTTTTATACTTTTTTTTATTTTCCTTTTTCGAAAGGAACTTTTGCCTTTCTTTTGAAAAACTACTGATCAAACTTTGACTGAAAATCTTACTCCTTTATCCTCTCGTATATTTACTTATTTAGTTTGGTGAGCGCTAATACACTTGGAGAATTAGCAAATGTAATAGTGGGTCACCCCTTCTCCTTGCAATGGCGAAGTTAACATTAAAAGTTGTATATTACCGATGCTCTTGGTTTTAAAGGGATATTGGTAAGAAATAAAATAACAATCCACTAATATCATTATGATAAATTATGTTTACAAATAATTAGCTAGAAAAAGAAGTAATTTGATGCGATTCATGTAAATCTTGTTTATGGCTATGCATCAACAAGCCCATAAAAAAAAGCTTCAAAAAAGGAGATCATTGAGCGGGTTATTATACATACAAGTAGGGGTGAGCAAAAAAATCGAATAACCGATTAAACCGAGAAAACCGAAAAAAAAAATAACCAAAAAAATCTAACCGATAAAAAAACCGATTACAAAATTCTGAAAAAATGTCCGGTATCGGTTTTGTACGGACAAAACCGATCAACCCAAACCGAACCGGTTCGGTTCGGTTTGAAATATTAGTATAAATAGAAACTTAAGAAACCCTAATAACTTTAAGTTTTTGATGTTAATGTTGCTTCTTGTTTATTTTGAAGCCCTTTGAAGGCATTTTCTGTAATTTAAATTTAAATTTGTTCACTTGTGTAGTTTTAATCATTTCGTCTCATGCTAAATTAAACAAAACAAAAGTATTAGAAAGGTTAAAAAAAACTTAATAAACACTATATTAACAATTTAATACATTAACATTTGTATTAGTTGCAAAAAAATTAAAAATACTTTGGGATCTTATAAGAAAATAGTTTTTCTTTATATTAATTGCAAGCCCATCAGAAAATTCATTAGAAAGCCCATCAAAAGGCCCATTAGATGGCCCAAAACCAAATTCAGTTTTTTAATTTTTTAATCATAAAAAATGAACCGAATGTGGTCGGTTTTTAATAAGTTCAGTTCGGTTTCGATTTGTTTTTTTTAAAAAAAAATCGGTTTGGTTATTTTTTTGAATAAAAACCGAACCGAACCGAAAATGCTCACCCCTACATACAAGTGATGATGGGTGATTCTCTACAATACATTTTACAGGAATGACATTACTGAACATTTTTGGACTCGTTGGATAGGACATGATTCGATGTATTTAATGGCTTTGATCATCAGATGGTGATTCGATGGTTGATCTTAAAGCTCATTTAATCATGCCTTAATCGAGGTTTTGATGTATCAAACACTTTTTAAAACCTTCATTAGCTTAGCTGGAACTTCATGCGATATTTTTTGAAATTGTCTTGTCGTTGAAAGAGAGCGTTGCTCTTTATTTGAAATATAATAATTAAATTTTTTTGTTAAGACTAACATATCAAAAGAAGCCAATAATAACAAAGCAATAAGGAGTTTGTTGAAAAGAAAAGAAACATTTAGGGACTTGGAAAGAGTCAATTATGACATATATATAAATATTTATTTTTGTTTATAATTATGAATTTGCTACCTTGATAGATGAACTCAAATCCTTTAATTTGATGCAAAAGTTTTAGGCAATTTGTCCATATCATGCTAATTTCTTTGGTGTAAACTAGTTAAAAGATTTCTTATATTTAAAAAATAATCTAAATTTATTAATGTTATATTAAATAATTATTTAAGAGTTATTTGTCATCTAGGAACAAAACACAAAATTTATTAAAACGAATCAATTTTTTTGTTAAATGTGTTGTAAGTAACTGAGATTTTGTCGTGCATAATATTTTAAAAAAAAATATATTTTTAATATAATATTTTTAATTTTGAAATAAATATTAAAATATAATTGTATTTAAATGACCATTAAAACTTGCAAAAAGTTGAAATAGAGCCATTTTTTTATTGATCAACACACACAAACACACACACACACACACACATATATGATCGAGATGAAACTAAGATAAAAAGATAAAAACTAAAAAAAAAAAGATAAAACAAACAACTCGAGTAAATCTGATTAACCCGCTAAATTCATGACTTAGGTTATAAAACTAAGATATCCATATAGAAAGTAAACCTCAACAAATCATGAAATTTAATCTCCAACAAATCAAATATTAAATGATGAAATATATATATATATATATATATAATAATATATATATATATTAAGAAAAGAAAAAACATATATATTATTGCAATGAATAGTATTTTGTGAGATGGTGCCTAGTAAAAGCACAATATATTTTAGTTTCTGTTAAAATTAATAGATAAAATGTATAAAGTAGTATTTTTTATTTACTTTTAAATGATTTTGCGTAACATATAAAATATATGAAGATATTAATATATCCATCATTTTATGTATCTTAAATTTTCAAGATTTGTCGTTTTCATACGATTATGGAGAATTATTGTGTGCTTTCATAGTTGTACATATATTAGATTATTGAATAATGATACTTAGTTTATCATAACAAAATCATATATAAGATAAAAAATATTTTAAAAAAAAGTATAAAGTGCATATAATTTTAAATCTATAAACATGCTAAACATGATTTCAACATAATAAAATAATACTAAGAATCAAACTTGCAATTGATATAAAATAAAAGTCCTATAATGCATAATAATATTATTAATGCTTAAATTAAACTAAATGGTGGTTTTTACTTGTTGAATGCACTTTAAGAAAATGAGACTTTTGTGTTTTTTCAATGATAAATATTTAAACCTCATCACTTCTCACTTGTGCAATTAAGATGCTTGTAATATGCCTCTTAAGATCTCAACAATAATATATTGATTTAAATATGATTATAAAAAGGGAAGCCAATAATAACAAAGCAATAGGGAGTTTGTTGAAAAGAAAAGAAAAATTTAGGGACTTGGAAAGAGTCAATTATAACATGTATATAAATATTTATTTTCTTTTATAATTATGAATTTGCTACTTGATAAATCAACTCAACTCCTTTAATTTGATGTCAAATTTTTTAGCCAATTCATCTTTATCATGATAATTTCTTTGGTGTAAACTGGTTAAAAGATTTCATATATTTAAAAAATAATCTAAATTTATTAATGTTTTATTAAATAATTATTTAAGAGTTACTTGTCATATAGGAACAAACACACCAAATTTATATAAACAAAATCTTTTTTTTTAAACGTGTTGGAAGTAACTGAGATTTTGTCGTAGTTAATATTATAATGTATAATATTTTACAAAAATATATATTTTTAATATAATATTTTAATTTTTAAATAAATATCAAAACATAATTGTATTTTAATGACCATTAAAACTTGCAAAAAAGTTGAAATATAGTCATTGTTTATTGACCAACACACACATGTATATATATGATCAAGATGAAACTAAGATGAAAAGATAAAAACTAAAAAAAAAGATAAAACAAACAATTCAAGTCAATCTAATTAACCTGCTAAATTCATGATTTATTTCAACTTGCAAAAAGTTGAAATAGAGTGATTGTTTATTGACCAACACACACACACACACACACACATGTATATATATGATCGAGATGAAACTAAGATGAAAAGGTAAAAACTAAAAAAAAAGGATAAAACAAACAATTCGAGTCAATCTGATTAACCCGCTAAATTCATGACTTATTTTAACTTCCAAAAAGTTGAAATAGAGTCATTGTTTATTGACCAACACACACACACACACATGTATATATATGATCGATATAAAACTAACATGAAAAGATAAAAACTAAAAAAAAGATGAAACAAACAATTCGAGTCAATCTGATTAACCCGATAAATGTATGACTTATTTCAATTTCCAAAAAGTTGAAATAGAGTCATTGTTTATTGATCAACACACACAGACACACACAAACACACACATGTATATATATGATCGAGATGAAACTAAGATGAAAAGATAAAAACTAAAAAAAAGATAAAACAAACAATTCGAGTTAATCTGATTAACCCGCTAAATTTATGACTTATTTCAACTTCCAAAAAGTTGAAATAGAGTCATTGTTTACTGACCAACACACACACACACACAAACACACACATGTATATATATGATTGAGATGCAACTAAGATGAAAAGATAAAAACTAAAAAAAGAAAGGTAAAACAAACAATTTGAGTCAATCTGATTAACCCTCTAAATTCATGACCTAGGTTATGAGACTAAGATACCCATATAGAAAGTAAACCCCAACAAATAATGAAATTTAATCTCCAATAAATCAAATATTAAATGATAAAATTTAAAATATGTATATATTAAAAAAAGAAAGAAAGAAAAAATATTATTGCAATGAATAGTATTTTGTGAGATGGTGCCCAATAAAAGCACAATATATTTTAGTTTTTGTTAAAATTAATAGATAAAATTTATAAAGAATATTTTTTATTTACTTTTAAACGATTTTGTGTAACATATGAACAATATTAAGATATTAATATATCCATCATGTTATGTATCTTAAATTTTCAAGAATTGTCGTTTTCATACGACAATTGTGCTTTCGTAGCTGTAAATATATAGACTATTGAATAATTATATTTAGTTTATCATAACAAGATCATTTAAAAGATAAAAAAAATATTTTAAAAAAAGTATAAAGTGCATATTATTTTAAATCTATAAACATGAGTCCTATAATGATTTCAACATAATAAAATAGTACTAGTAATCATATAAAATCAAAGTCCTATAATGCATAATAATATTATTAATGCTTAAATTAAACTAAATTTTTACTTGTTGAATACACTTTAAAAAAAATGAGACTTTTGTTTTTGTCAATGCTAAATATTTAAACTTCCTCACTTCTCACTTGTGCACTTAAGATGCTTGTAATATGCCTCCTAAGATCTTCAACAATAATATATTGATTTAAATATGATTATAAACAAGTTCTTTAAACTAAAGATTATATAACTCAAATATCTTTTAACAAGAAGAACTTGAACTCTAGATTTTAGAGGAAAATCAAAGCATAGAAAAAGAAGAAAACACTAAATTATGAGGTGAGAAAAAGTGTATAAAAATATAAAAAACATTGTTTCAAAATCTTCATTCACCTTTATTTTTTATAGTAATTTTTGGAAGTTAAAATATTAAAGAATTAATTCTTGTCATTCAACCTTAGATTAACTATTATAAACCAAGAATTAAATATGAGCATGGTGGTCATATATCTAATATTTTTAACTAAAAATATTCAAATTTGCATAAAATGCTTATGAAAAAGACTATTAACACTCTTGATTGGACTAGACAAAATAACTGGTTTGAAGAAAATAATTATTCTTGAACTAGACTCAAGTTCAAATTTTTGTTTACAAAAAATAATCTTTCATGACCCAACATATTACTTTACAATAAACCAAGACCTAGACCTAGTTTAGGCTCGAGCTTGGTTGATACATATGAATTTAAGCTTAAAGCTCATTTTGCTTCTGATATCATCTCTCTAAATGTTTGGGTGTCATTTAAACTCAATTTTAACTTTGCAACTTTTCACTTTATAAACATGAAGAGTTTTTTTTTCTTATGTGGGATGAAAACTTTTAGAGAGTTTCGAGTTTCAACAAAACATGTCAACTAGGAATTCTTTGAGATTAATTTATCATTCGCCCATGATTTGTTTAAACCATGTTAATAATTTATGTTTAAAAACACTTGTTGAGGATAAAATTCTAATAAAGTTTTAACCCAAACGGTGAGTTGACTTCATTTTTATTATCTCAAATATGCCTATTAAGCAATTTTTTAACATTATCGGGGTCTCTCTTTAATTAGACAAGGATACTACCCATATATGAGTCAATAGTTATTCTTCCAATAGTCAATACGAGGTGATTTGAGGCGTTTTTTCATGTATGAAATTAATATTTTATTATGGAAAATGCTTTTAAAATAATGATGATGATTATTTTTAACAATTTTTCTCTTAAAAATAACTATATATTTTGATATTTTTTAATATTAACACCTTAATATATATATATATATATAATGAAGTAAGTTTTTTTTTTAAATTTCAAATTAATTTAATTTTAGTATTCTAAATTAAAAATTCTCAAAATGTTTATTGAGGACAACATACTAAGAAGTTAATTAAAGATTTATTATTATTATTATTATTATTATTTATTCATAATGAAGGACAAATCTTGGAAAATAATGATTTTTTTAATAACGATAATGACAAAGATAGTGATAATATTGTCACTACATGCATAAGAGAAGGTTTTATTTTCATTCCACAACATTAAAGGTGATCTTACTCTGATCTTACTCTGTTTTTTAGCCAAAAATACATTTAATACAAAGATAAATTTTACTAAAAATTAAAAGTCAAAACTAAGAGTATAGATAAATAAATACAAAAAAAATATTTAGAGTTATACCAAAATTACTGAAAAAAAATAGATGGATCAGAACTAAATCAAGAAATAAAAGAATTAATTATTTTTTTCCTGCAACACTTTTAATTTTTTTTAATTTAATCCTTCAGTTAAAATTATTTACATATTTGTTTTTCATTTCGGCCTATATACTTTTAATTTTTTTATTTTAAGTCCTTTCTTTTTTAGATATATTTCTAAATAGTTTTTATTTATTTATTTCCATGTTTATATATATACGCTCTTAATTTTAGTTTTTAATGCTAATTATTTCCTCTTTTGTTTAGGTTTTATTTCTTACAAAAAATTAATTCTTGGATTTTAGGTTTTTTTATTTAAAAAATTACTTTTACAACTTTTTTTTATGTATAATATTTTAGATCTAATATTACCTAAAAAACAAGCAACACATAAACAAAATGAGTAGAGAAATTTGCCCAAGTTATCTATAATTAAAAAATATTCGAACCATTTCCTCTATGTTTGGATTACAATGCTTCTTTCAAGTGAAAAAAACTTATTTCTAATATATTTTATCTATTATAATTTTATTAATTAAATATTAAAGTAACTAATTAAAACATAAAAAAAAATCAATTCGTTTTATATATAAAAAAAAGTCGAGTATAGCTACCGAGCAAATTCAGCTGGTTCTCGCTTCTATGATTGATCGTTCTCCTCTATGATTGATTGTTAATTTCAACTTGCTTTTGTTTTTTAGCACACCACGTGAGCCTTTACCCCCTGTTTTTTCTCAGCATGGTGCCCACATTCCATCACTTCAGTGTGTTCGTGGGTCTGTGATGGAAAGCGTCTCAGCGCTAAAACCACGCCTTCTCGAAAAATGTTTTTTAGAAAAGAAATCAAACATACATTTATTGTGAATATATATATTTTATTATATCATTTTAAAATAACCTTTGTACTGTATCATTTTTTATTCGTACTATTACAAATAACCTAAAAGGCATCGCACCTTTACTATTCATTACTGTTGCTCAAGACACATTTTATTGTTCATTGGCAATTTCACCCGCTGCTTCGCGGGTGCACCTCTGCCTTTTTTTTTTCGTTTTTTCTATAGTGTATTGGCGAAAAAGCCCCCGAAAAAGACAAAAAACGCCGTCTTTTTCAGGGGCTCCGCGGTAATTGACCAGTCCGGTCCGGTCCGGTTCACCCGGGCGGTTATTTTTTTTTTAATATTTCTTCAAACAGTGCAATCACCGTTTTAGCCCTCGCAAACGACAAAATAACGCACAGCGGCGAGGGGTGAAACGGTCATTAGCCAATTTTTTATTATTTTTCGCCCCGGTTCACTATTGGCGCGTCTCATCACGCGCCGTCCATTTCCGCGCGCACGCGTGTTTCGGGAGGCGCGTGCGCACTCATACGGCGTTCAAAAATGATCAACCGGCGTCTAGAACGATATTTCGCCGTGCTCTCTTCCACATGGAGCGGCGCGTGTATACATGTAATGCCCAGGTACGTGTCAATGGGTGTTTGAATTTCCCCCCCTCATTTCTCTCTCCTCCTGCGCAAGCTGACGTCAGCGAGGCAGTGTTTTTGGCAAAGTTCACTTTGGTCCCTGAACGCCCGAATTTGTTGTTCTGGCCCTTATTGCAATTATATAAGTTTTGATTTATTTCAATTGCGTCCTTAGATTCAAAATCATTGTAATATATAGTTTCAGTTCGGTCCTCCTACTTTTAATTTCCGGATTGGTTGTGAATGGCTCAATAAATTAGGTACACAAGTTTCGATTTTTTCAAATTTGTCCTTTGATTTAAATTGATAATAAATGTGGTTTCCATTTCAGCCCTTGGACTTTTAATTTTTCAATTTATTCCCTTTATATTTGATTTTCATTTCAACCCTTATACTTTTATTTTTTATGTTTTAAGAATAATCCCTACTTTTGTCCATGTATATATAAATGTACTTAGCACAATAATAATAATAATAATAATAATAATAATAATAATAATAATAATAATTTAATTGTTTTTCTTGCTTACTCTTTTGTTAATGTTTTTTTTTCTCCAGATAATTTAATAATTTTAATTGTTTTGATGGTGATGGAAAAGATAATTTTAGATTTATTTATTTTTTCTTTTTTTAAACTTTCTGGAATATTTTTAGTCTTTCATTAATTATATGTTCTAATATTTATTGAATATTATCGCCTAGGAATACATATAGGGAGAAGAAAACATGACCTAGGATTTTTTCAATAAAAAAAATTAATATCAGTATTCTTAAATACATTTAATATAATGATATAATTAATAAATCGGATAGCAAAAAAAAAATTTCTTCGAATTTTAATTTTGTACTTAACACAATAATAATAATAATAATAATAATAATAATAATAATAATAATAATAATATTAATAATAATAATTTAATTGTTTTCCTTGCTTACTCTTTTGTTAATGTTTTTTTTTCTCCGTATAATTTAATAATTTTTATTGTTTTGACAGTAATGCCAATAATATTTTGTTTTTTCTTTGTTAAAGTATCTAGGATATTTTTAGTCTTTCATTAATTATATGTTCTAATATTTATTAGATAGTATCTCATAGGAATATATATAGAGAGAAGAAAACATGACCTAAGATTTTTTGAATAAAAAAAATTAATATCAGTATTCTTAAATACATTTAATATAATCATATAATAAATAAATCAGATAACATAAAAAAAAACATTTCTCTTCGAAAAAAATATTAACAGAAGAGTAAGCAAGAAAAACAATTAAATAATAATAATAATAATAATAATAATAATAATAATAATAATAATAATATAATAATAATAATAATAATAATTATTATTATTATTATTATTAATTATTATTATTATTATTATTTAATTGTTTTTCTTGCTTACTCTTCTGTTAATATTTTTTTCTCTCCGGATAATTTAATAATTTTTATTGTTTTGACAGTAATAGCAATGATAACTTTTTTTTTCTTTTATCTTTTGTTAAAGGTTCTTGAATATTTTTAGTCTATCATTAATTATATGTTCTAATATTTATTGAATATTATTGCATAGAAATATATATAGGGAGAAGAAAACATGACCTAGGATTTTTTGAATAAAAAAAATTAATATCATTATTCTTAAATATATTTTATATAATAATATAATGAATTAATCGAATAACATAAAAAAAATTTATTGAATATTATCGCCTATAAATATATAGAGAGAGGAAAAAAATGACCTAGGATTTTTTCCTTAAAAAAAATTAATATCAATATTCTAAAATACATTTAATGTAATAATATCATTAATAAATCTTATAAAAAAAATTTTGCCTTTAAATTTAAATTTGGTACTCTTTTGTTTAACTTTATTTCTTAAAAGCAAATTTACAATATTTTCATTTTTAATATTTTAAATATAATATTACCTGGGAAAAAACTAAACTAAAAAAAAATTAAAAATTTACTTAGGTTATCTACAATTAAAAAATATACGGGTCACTTTCCATTTTGATTACATAGATTTTATCAATTATAATTATACTAACTAAATATTAAAATAATAAAATACAAAACATATAAAAGCAATCAATTTTCTATATAGATAAAAAAAAAAACCCGCATCGCCTGGGTATACCGCTCGTTCTTCTCTATGATTGATTGTTAATTTTAACTTGCTGCGGGCTGACCAAATAAATTTTTATAATTGTTGAAATTAAAGAAATTAATAAGATTTTACTGAGAACGGTGAGTGGGTTCATTTGTTTTGTTGTTTCCAATCATTCTAAAGGTAATTCTTCGAGGTGCTTTTCACCTTTGAAGCCCTTCTGCGCCCGAATTGATGAGATGACGTGTCACTAATTATAGTTATTGTGACCTCTTCTCTTGTTGCATTCTGAGAAGCTTTTGCAAAGAAAGCTAGCTAGGACCACTACGATATGTAATCCTGGTCCGCATTTCCATGTGGTTATTGAATTTATTATATTAAAATTAATTTATTTTATAATTCAATTTAAATTATATTTAAAATATATATATAAATTGTGAAAAGACCAATAATAATCAAATAACAAAAATAAGTAGTTAATTTTCTATCCACAAAAAGATGAAAACATAAATTGAATATTCATCTCTACGTTACCGTCATTTTTATTACTATAATAGTTAAAATTATTATCAACATTACTGCTCAAATAATTAAAATCATTAAACTGGCCTGAAAAATATAGTACTAAACATGTATTAAATGTGACAAACTCATTTAACATACTGAGCTGTGAGTGCAATTAATGTTGTGGAATTGAGGTGGTCCATTGATCATGATTACAACTGCTAGTGTTCGAGAATGTGTTTGGAAAATATTTTTGAAATAAATAATTTTTTTTATTTTTTATTTTAAATTAATTTTTGTGATATTTTTATTTTTATATGCTGATGTTAAATTTAAAAAAAATAAAAAAAATATTATTATGATATATTTTTGAGTAAAAAATATTTAAAAAATAACCATAACAACATTACCAAAGAGACAGTATTTAATTTTCTCTGGGCGAACAGCCCATCCCTAGTTCATGAATGTTTATGATACCGCTAACTTCTTTTTTAAAAATAAATAATTAAATTACATATTAATATGAAGGATGCATATATAAAGTGAGAAAACAATATGCAATTTACAGCAGGAACCCAAGACAACCAATCACCGCAAAACGCCAGCTTGATGAAACAGCGACTGGCTGGCTGGAAAGTTTTCACCCACGAAAATAAATTTGAAAAAAGAGGAATGAACGACTACTCCTAGATATTTTGAAAACAAAACTTTTTTTTTTTACAAAAAACAATTACATTTCCAAGCAAAATAAAAATTTCTTGATTGTGGGATTCAAACCCACGCCCTTTCAGACAACAACATTAATCTCACGTCTTGGACCAACTCAGCCATCTCAATATCTTGCTCATGATTCACGACAATATATATTAATAGGAAAGTTAACCCAAACGCATTTATATATATCAACCCATTTCCTTTTGTTATGGCGCCAGAAAAACACTATGGATTGCTATTGTATTTTTCTGACGCCTTTTATATTATAGATAAAACTAGTTAATTACTCGCACTATGTTGCGAGCGGAACAAATAATTTTTACAACTGTTAAGATTAAAATATAATATTTCAACGTGTAAAGTTTGATATAATGAAACAGATCAACATACCCTATCATAACAACAGTAACATCGAAGTTTTAACTTCTAAAATTATCATCACTATTACTGTCAAAATAATAAACATTATTAAACTAACCCAAGAAAAAACACAAAAAAATTAACAAAAAAAAACAAGTAAGAACAACAACTAAAATTATTTTTATTATTCTTAATATTAATATTATCATTGCGTTAATAACGGGAAAAAAAAACAAAATTAAATCAAAGGCTAAAAAAAAACTTAAAAACATTAACAAAAGAGCAAATAAAAAATAAAATAAATGATAAAAAAATAAAAATTATTGCCTGAAAAAAAATTATTTGACTTGAAAATTAAAAAAATTGACCGCACTACGTTGCAGGCTGAGTAAACAATTTTTATAATTGTTGGGATTAAAGAAATTAATAGGATTTGCTGGTCCAAAATTAAAATATAATATCTATATATGCAAAATTTAATATAATAAAATAGATCACCACACCCTATTATAAAAATAGAAATATCGAAGTCTTAAGATCTAAAATTATCATTGCTATTAATGTCAAAACAATAAAAATTATCAAATTATCCCAAGAAAAAAAAAACTGAGAAACATTAACAAAAGAATAAGCAAGAAAAATAACTAAAATTATTATTATTATTATTATTATTATTATTATTATTATTATTATTATTATTATTATTATTATTATTATTATTATTATTATTATTATTGTTTTAATAATGAAAAAGAAAAAAATAAATGAATGACTAAAAAAATCCAAATAACTTTAACACAAGATCAAACAAAAAAATAAAATAAAAAATTTTATGAGGTAAAAAAAATTAATTTGACTTGAAAATAATAAAAAAAAACAATAAAAAAAGAAATAGCAAATAAAAAATAAATAAATGAAATAAAAATTATTAATTAAAAAAAATTATTTGACTTAAAAATTAAAAAAATTGGCTGCATTATATTGCGGGCTGACCAAACAAGTTTTTATAATTGTTAAGATTAAAGAAATTAATAGGATTTACTGATAACGGTGAGTGAGTTCATTTGTTTTGTTGTTTCCAATCATTCTAAAGGTAATTCTTCGAGGTGCTTTTCACCTTTGAAGCCCTTCTGCGCCCGAATCGATGAGATGACTTGTCACTAATTATTGTTATAGTGACCTCTTCTCTTGTTGCATTCTGAGAAGCTTTTACAAAGAAAGCTAGCGAGGACCACTACGATATGTAATCCTTGTTAGCATTTACATGTGATTATTGAATTCATTCTATTAAAATTAATTTATTTTATAATTTAATTTAAATTATATTTAAAAAAAATAAGTAGTTAATTTTCTATCCATAAAAAGATGAAAACATAAATTGAAAATTCATCCCTACATTACTATCATTTTCATTACTGTAATTTAAATAATTAAAATCATTAAACTGGCCTGAAAAATAAAAAAAATCAAAACATTTTAACAAAAAAAAAACAATAAAAAAAGAATTACTAAAATTTTCATTATTATTGCGCAAACAACAAAATCATAAAATTATCTGATCCAAAAAACAAATAAAATAACAGAAAACACAAAAAAAAAAAAGAAAAGGAAAAAAGGAGCAATATTAATTTTAAAATTATCACCAACATAAATTAAAATTTCAGAATGAAACCTAATAAAAATAAAACCCCGAAAAAAAATGAACCAAAAAAAATAATAATCTAAAAGCATAAATGAATAAATATAGAGAGAAAACAAACACCATCCAAACATTGTATTTTTAATATTTTTAGATCATTTTCATGTGATGATATTAAAAATGATTTAAAACAATTATCATTTTAATATATTTCAATAAAAATAATATTTTTTAAAAATAATATTTTTCTAAAAATATATATATTTTTTTAAAAAACAATTATGTTTCCAAGCAAAATAAAAATTTGTTGAGTGTGGGATTCAAACCCACGCCCTTTCAGACAACAACATTAATCTCGCGTCTTGGACCAACTCGGCCATCTCAATATCTTGCTCATGATTCACGACAATATATATTAATAGGAAAGTTAACCCGAACGCGTTTATATATATCAACCCATTTCCTTTTGTTATGGCGCCAGAAAAACACTATGGATTGCTATTGTATTTTTCTGACGCCTTTTATATTATAGATAAAACTAGTTAATTACTCGCACTACGTTGCGAGCGGAACAAATAATTTTTACAACTGTTAAGATTAAAATATAATATTTCAAGCTATAAAGTTTGATATAATAAAACAGATCAACATACCCTATCATAACAACAGTAACATCGAAGTTTTAACTTCTAAAATTATCATCACTATTACTGTCAAAATAATAAATATTATTAAACTAACCCAAGAAAAAAAAAACAAGTAAGAACAACAACTAAAATTATTTTTATTATTCTTAATATTAATATTATTATTGCGTTAATAATGTGAAAAAAAATTAAATCAAAGGCTAAAAAAACCCTAAAAACATTAACAAAAGAGCAAATAAAAAATAAAATAAATGATAATAAAAATAAAAATTATTGCCTGGAAAAAAATTATTTGACTTGAAAATTAAAAAAATTGACCGCACTACGTTGCGGGCTGAGTAAACAATTTTTATAATTGTTGGGATTAAAGAAATTAATAGGATTTGCTGGTCCAAAATTAAAATATAATATCTATATATGCAAAATTTAATATAATAAAATAGATCACCACACCCTATTATAAAAATAGAAACATCGAAGTCTTAACATCTAAAATTATCATTTCTATTAATGTCAAAACAATAAAAAATATCAAATTATCCCGAGGAAAAAAAACTGAGAAACATTAACAAAAGAATAAGTAAGAAAAATAACTAAAATTATTATTATTATTATTATTATTATTATTATTATTATTATTATTATTATTATTATTATTATTATTATTATTATTATTATTATTATTATTATTTATTATTCTTATTGTGTTAATAATGAAAAAAAATAAATAAATGAAAGACTAAAAAAATCCTAATAACTTTAACAGAAGATCAAACAAAAAAATAAAATAAAAAATTTATGAGGTAAAAAAAATTAATTTGACTTGAAAATAATTATAAAAAAAATAAAAAAATAAAAGAAAGAGTAAATAAAAAATAAAATAAATGATAAAAAAATAAAAATTATTGACTGAAAAAAATCATTTGACTTGAAAAGTAAAAAAATTGACTGCATTACGTTGCGGGCTGACCAAACAAGTTTTTATAATTGTTGGGATTAAATAAATTAAAAGGATTTGGTGGTCCAAAATTAAAATATAATATCTATATATGCAAAATTTAATATAATAAAATAGATTACCACAGCCTATTATAAAAACAACAACATCAAAGTCTTAGCATCTAAAATTATTATTGTTATTCTTGTGAAAACAATAAAAATTATCAAATTATCCTATGAGAAAAAAACTCAAAAATATTAACAAAAGAGTAAGCAAGAAAAATAACTATTATTATTATTATTATTATTATTATTATTATTATTATTATTATTATTATTATTATTATTATTATTGTGTTAATAATGAAAAAAAATAAAATAAATGAAAGACTATTTTTTTAAATAAATAAAAAACTTTAATGAAAGATCAAACAAAAAAAATAAAATAAAAATTATCAAGTAAAAAAAAGTCATTTGACTTGAAAATAAAAATAAAAAAACGAATAAAAACCTAAGAGAAAGAACAAAGGGAGAATAAAAAACAGAAATATTAATTTTTAAATGATTATAGATACAAAATAAAATTTAAGAGCTAATTGTTATGAAAAAATATCACCTCAACAAATAAGAAAATAATAAAAAATAAATATCAAAGCTAAGAGCACACTTATATATACATGGATAAAAGTAGGAATTATTCTTGAAATATAAAGAAATAAAAGGATTAAAAGCAAAAAGTATAAGTATAAGGGCCAAAATGAAAATCAAATATAAAGGGATTAAAATAAAAAATTAAAAGTATAATGGCTGAAATGAAAATCAAATATATTATCAATTTCAATAAAAGGACAAAATTGAAAAAATTGAAACTTCTGTACCAAATATATTAATCTATTTAAACCTAATCCGAAAATTGAAAGAAGGAAGACAGAAGTGAAACATTAACATTTAATTAATTTCAATCGAAGGACCCAATCGAACTAAATCAAAACTTATATATAACAGAAATCAGGACCATACACAAAATTAAAAGTGCAAGGACCGAATTGAAAAAGCACCAAAACCAGGGGCCTCTCCTGCACTTTTACGTACAGGAGAAAGAGAAACGGGTCTAGCAACTTTCCACAACCACTTTTTGATGAAACGCGCCGCACCGGGAGGAAGACCACGCGGCAGCGCATTGATAGAGATGCCAGTAACCCATCTTTGGAGACCAGAGCACCCCTCACAGTCATCATCTAGTTCTAATAATAGAACTTTGAGTTGTGGACACGCCAATCCTTCAGAACGTTTTGTAGTTCATAGCCCATTAATGAAATTGATGCAGAACCTTGAAAACATTTATTCATCTTGTTTTCTCCATCTTCTAGCATCTTGCAAACGATAAAGTGCCAAAGCCATGTTCAGCATTTGTTCATCAAATTCCTGAACAAAATTGTTGGAACAAATTGTTCCACCAATAGTTTTGATATCTTAGATACAATGGATCCAGCAACACCTTCAATAGGCATTTTCCACCTGTCTGAAAATCAAAGTAATAAAGATGCCGACTGTGAGAGTGGGTCATTACAAGTAAAATAGGAATTTTATCACCTTAATTTGTGAAAGCTACCCAAAAAAATAATAAAATAAAAGGGGCTGATGTCGGCAGAAAAATCAAGGTGAAAATTTTGGACATTTTTGATAGCTCGATCGTACCTCTTTTGTGCCCAAAAAATGAAAGGAAAAAGCAGATTCAATCCTAAAATAATTTATTATTCAATAAATCTATGTAACACTTAAATTGAAAGACATAATTATATTTTTATGGGTCAGTTTGATTTAATCGCCAACCAATTTAAAGTGTAATTATGTTTAATGATTAATTTAGAGTCAGTTGGAGGATTTAATTAAGCCCAAGGACTTAATTATACTTTAAATGATCAAATTAATTTTTTAAGGGCTTAATTGGTGAGAAATTAAGTTTGGAAGCCTAATTTGGGTTAAATTGAGAAGATCAAAATTTTCGGAGACAACTTTTTGTATGAAATCGGAAGCTAAAATTAAAGAAAATCATTCTTCCTGGTTTTCCCCGTCAAAAAACTCTTTTTTGTCACAACCCATTTTTAATGTCATTTTAAATTAAAAAAAATAGAATGTTAGAATGACAGCCCACTCTTGCAAGGCTGGGCTAGCAGTCCAACCCTGATGGGCTGGACTGACAGCCCATTCTTATATGGGCTGGGCTGACAATCCAGCCTTGATGGGCTAGACTGGCAGCCCAATGTGTCTGGGCCGGGCTAAAAACTATATGAGCTTCCGGCCCACCTCTTGTGGACTGGACCTCCAGTCCAGGTGGGCTGCATTGGGCCGGGCACAAAGCCTGGCCCGCCTCCCTCAGGCCCTGGCCCGCGTGAACAATGGGATGCAAATTGCGTCCCGCTGCATGCAACCGGCCAGAGGAAGAAGACGAAGCAACATTGTTTTTTCAAGTGTGATGAAACGTGTACCTGTTAGTACCGTTGGGTAGAGGATGTCGAGGTGATGATTCCTGTCATGGTGGTGTCGTCAACGGTGGCCTGTGGTGGCCGGAAGGAGCGTCCAAAGGCGTTGGGACTGACGTTGCAGCTGCTGTTAGTACGTTTGTTGCCTCGCCGGAGAGTGTGGACGGGTGGCTTGTGTGGAGGGGAAGCTTACGGTGATGATGAGAGAGGTGTTAGTGGTCGGGTTGCCAGTAACGGTGGAGAGAGAGAAAGCTCGACGGAGTTGGTTTTTAGAGAGAGGAAGGATTTGCAGACTGAGAGAGAGAAGAAGAACTGGTCGTTGAGGGAGATGATGGTGAAGGTATTATTTCATGTGATTTTCTCTTCTTCTTTCGTTTGTTTTCTTGAAAAAATTTCAGAATTTCTTCTCTGTTTCCTCTTGTTCCTCTCTGTTTTCTCTTTTCCTCTGTTTTTACTCTCCTTCTTTTTTCACTTCCCCCCCTCTCATGCAGCGTTCATGGTTGCCTTTTATAGCAGAACCCGGCCTGCTACGGTGGTTGGCTGGTCGGTGATGTGGCGACCTGCAACATTGGCGTGGTGGCCGCTGCTGGTGTGCTGTGGCCTCTGCATTTTTGCAGAGGGTTGGGGGAATGTTGCAGGGCTGTTCCTCCACCGTGGCCTCTGCATTTTTGCAGAGGATTGAGGGAATGTTGCAGGGTTGTTCCTGCATTGTGGCCTCTGCATTTTTGCAGAGGGCTGGGATGTTACAGGGTTGTTCCTACGCTGTTCAGGTGTTGGAACAGTGCAGGGACATGCAAAGTTTGTGTGAAAAATACAATTTGGTCCCTCAATGTTTGATTGGTTCAATCGCACCCCCAATTAGTTTTAAACTTTTAATTTTATGCCATTGTATCCCCACCAAAATTTCAACAGCAACCTTAAATGTGCGCGCCTTTTTTATTTTGGTCCCTGGTTTCCGATTTGCGCGATTTAACCCTCCATTGACCGTTAGATTCTCACTTCGTTCAATTTGGCCCCTGATTTCGCATAATTGACTTAAAAAATTCAAATCGGTCTCCGAAAATTCCATTCTCATCAATTGTGCCCAAATTTAAATTCAGGAAATTGATTTCTCATTGACTAAGCCCTTAATAAAATTAATTTGACCAATTTAAAGTATAATTAAGTCCTTGCACTTAATTAAATCCTTCAATCGGATCTTAAATTAATTCCCGATCATAATTAAACTTTAAATTTGTCGACGATTAAATTGAATCAACCCATAAAAATATAATTATGTCGTTTAACTTAATTTTTATACAGATTTATCCAACGATGAATTATTTTTGCCTTAAATCTGTATTTTCCTCTATTTTGGAACAAAAGAGATAAGATGATTTTTCTACCCACACCGACTCTTTTTATTTTATTTTTGTTAGTTTTTTGGTATATTTTGGGGAGTAACCCAAAAATTGGGTTATGACAGTTGCCCCCCTCTTTACAATGCTTACGACTAAAGTCTTGTAAAAGACTTTAGATAGTAAGTGTTGTAAAGAAAAGAAAAGTGGATTTACCAGACCAAGAAATGGTTGATGTATCCAGAAATATGAATGAGGGTTATAAAGCGCATTCATAAGGGAATGGTAGGATAGGGCTAGAAAGCGCATGACCTAAGAATTGAGGCCTAAGGAGGACACTTAAGGTGAAAGATGATGATGATGGTAAGAACGAAAAGATGGTATTGTTGTAATGGGTGATCTACCCCGGTGAATCATGTGAATGGTGAAGATTTCATGGGATGAAAAATAGGGTTAGGAAGCTCGCTATCTAGGATCTATGGTTGAGGGCTTGAAAGCGCATTGTTTGAGTTGGTGATTTACGGCTGAAAAACACACTCAAACGAGAAGGAGGAGGATAGGGATGAAAAGCGCACTATCCTAATTAATGGTCGAGGGTTGGAGAATGCACTCGAATAAGGAAGGAAAAATAGGCTAATAAGCACATTATCCTGATTAGTGGTTAGAATTGGAAGACCACACTCAAAAAAGGAAGAAAAATAGGGTTGAAAAACACACTATCTTAATTTGTGGTCAAGGGTTAAGAAGCGCACTGTCCTAATTGATGGTTGAGGGCTGGAAAACACACTCAAAAGAGGAAGAAAAATAGTGTTGGAAAACTCACTATTTTTGTTCATGGTTTAAGGATTTGGAAAAACACAACCAATTTAGGGGAAAAATACGGCTAAGACGCGCACTATCCTAATTGACTGAGGGAGATAGGGTTGAGAACACGCTATTGAGTTGATTGAGGGCTCAAAGGCACACACAGGAAAGTAATGAATTGAGATTTGTAAATTACAATCCCTCTAAAACACTGCATAGATTCTTAGGAGGTAAGAGCTTGAAGGCGCGCACAAACTAATGAATGAAGGTTTGTTAATTACGATCCCTCCACAACATTTCCTAGATTGCTAATAGAGATGCAATGCATGACGATGCATGTATACTTACATGAAAGATATATATCCCCCTTTCTTCTTTCTGGCCTTCCTTTCCTAGGGTTTGGATCTCCGACTTTGATGACTTCTCGCTTCTGCTTACTCGAGCTGCAATTTAAAATTTTGATCACGGGAGATGATATATTTTCCATATCAACATGCCCCCTGAGTTTGATCCAGATTCTTTGAAAAGGAATCATGGAGTCAGCTTCATGATTTTGACCACTGCAGATGATAGATTTTCATATCAACATGCCCCCTGAGTTTGATCCAGATTCTTTGAAAAGAAATGATGGAGCTAGCTGTGGGCCTCCCAACCCATTGGGACTGGGCAGACAGCCCATTAAAAAAAATAAAAATATAAAAATATAAAATTTGCATAAAAAATATTTAAAAAAAAACATAAAATATTCAGAGTTTAAAGAAAAATATGTTTTAGCATGGATTTCATAAACACAAATATTGTTTTTCTCACATTTTTGGATTTTACAACATGTTTGTAAAATCCAAAGGGTATTGGCCAATATTCCAAAAATATTAAAATCTTATTTTTTGGGATTCGCTATTATTCACTGTTAATATTTGGGTACAAAAATCCTAAAGGGGTTAATATCCAAAATATTAGCAGGGATAATTCGCTATTATTCATTGTTGATATTTGGATAAAGAAATCCTAAAGGGATTAATATCCAAAACATTAGCGGGGATAATTCGCTGTTATTCACTATTAATATTTGGATAAAGAAACCTTAAAGTGGTAAATATCCAAAATATTTACAGGAATAATACATCATCATCATTTAACCAACACATCTTTGAAAGACCAATACTATAGCAATCATAAGGCAAACCAAAACACCAAGCAGCTTATTTTAGGTAGGGTGTACTACGGGTGTTAAGACTTTCCCTTTACGCAACCAGTCCCTTCCCTTAGAATCTCTGAAAGATCAGTTTAGGTTTCTTAATAACCATAATACTAGGTGGCGACTCCTTTTTTCACAAAATAAAGATAAAACCCCGACATGAATTCCCCGCTCATGGGGAGATTCGCCGCGATGCCGCGCTCTCACAGAGGGTGCGACAGGGTTATCTCGGTTTGATAATCCAGGTTTATTAATTTCTTTTTTAATCTCATCATTTGATATTGAACTGATTAAGAATTAGGATTCATACTTTATTTTGATTTTCCATGGGGTTATCTTGATCTTATTAATAGGGTAACAGGTTCAATAGGTTAACTTTTTAGGTCTTTTAACATTAGATTGATTAGGAGTTAGGCTTCATAATTTATTTTGATTTCCTTTCTACATGGTTATAAATTTCTTATAACCAGTATCGTGGATTTCACATGCTAATCCGAGAAAGTTCAATCAAATATGTAGTTATCTTAATATTAATAAAAATATATTATCTTGAAATTATTTCTTTTAGACTTGTAAAGTCATTCGAGTTATATTTGGTAAATTCTCCAACAATTAATTTTTTTTCTCAAGAAAAACATATTAGTAACTTTTAAATATTTTTTTCTTACATTAAAAACAAATTAATTCAACTTACATATTTTATAGTATACTACTATTTTTTGTTAAACTCAATAGTGACAATGTAAATAGAAATAATTATAATTAACAATACATCCACAATTACGATAACATAATTAAATTACTAAACAATTTATTACTATAAATAGTTAAACGGTCAAAATTATTCCACTTCCATAATACAACCCATACGAATTAATTAATTTGTATGCTTATAATTTTCTTAATTCCTCTGTATTTCTTACCATTTACTGGCCACACACACACATCCACGCACATATATATTTATATGTGAGTTCACGCAAATGAATATATCTATGGGCATGCAATTAGAATAGGAAATTTCTCATAAAACTCGGGGTTGTTTTGTCATTTTCTGTTGGATTTCGAGTATGTCATTGAAACTCAAACATGTGTATTCATAAAAAGAATATTTATATGACTTTAAAAAAAATCTTAGATTAATATTGTAAGAAAAAAATAATTTTTTGAGTCGTTGAGTTATTTTATCGATCCATCAAGTAGAGTCATACTTTATAATACTTGTATTTATTCAAAGTAAAACTAAAATATTTTTATTGTTCATTAAAGTGTCTAAAACTTATGGTTTGGCTTACTTTGTAAGTAACTCAAATTTGAAGTAAGGAATGCCTTCTTCCTTTTTCTCTTATTTTTCTTTAAGGGCAAATCATATTCCTTGAGTGGGATATTGGGACAAATCATATAGCTCTAGTTTTATCCTTGGAAGTGTCAGAGAGTTCTTCATTTAATTTTGTTATTGTCTTCTTCTCAGGTGCTTTCCTTTTTTCCCCTAATTATCATTTTTTTTAAAAAAAACCCTTTAGAGCTCATAATTATAGTAACACTACATACATTAAGGATTACATTTGTGGTTGCAATCGACTAAACATGAATCTTCCATTCCTTTCTCTACTATAAGGTGCATGTATTTCTACTAATTCTTGTGTTATTTGTTACTATTTTGTATTATTTTATATTATGATGCATATATTATGAGTTCATAAATGTTTGCAAGTATGATCCATGACGAAAGAAAAAGAAATATTTGTTCAATTCAATCCCCATTTTCTTCTACTAGACTCACTTATTCTTTATATCTAAATTTATATCAAAATCTATCTCGTTGAAGGGTTAAATCTTCTTAATAATACATACAATTAAATTAAAACTTTAATCTTGATAATTAATATTTTTAACATTTACCTGAAATATGATATGAATATAAAGACTTTAAATTTTAAAGAGTAAAATTTATCTGTGTTTGGTGAATTAAAGAAGGGCAACTGACTAATAATTGGACTCTTGTGGAAGCTCAATCCCCTTCAATTTTAAACTTATTATTAACCACACCATAATTTGATCAAGACACCACCATTCCTTTTTTTTATTATTATTATATCACTCATTACTTATTTATTTATTTTACTTTCTTTTATTGGAAATCCCATAAATCCACATACTACATAGTAAGTGTCATAACCCATTTTTGGGTTATTCTCTAAAAATTATAAAATAATAAAAATAAAATAAAATAAAAAAGGTTGGCGTTGGTAGAAAAATAAGTTTGGAAATTTTGAGCAGATTCAAGAGCCTAATAGTACCTTATTTGTGCCAACAAATGAAAGAAAACACAAATTTAAGGCTAAAATAATTTATTATTGGATAAATCTGCATAAAATTTAAGTAGGTAGGCATAATTACATTTTTATAGGCCAATTTGATTTAATCGTGGGTCAATTCAAAATATAATTATGTTTAAGAATTAATTTAGGGTCCAATTGGAAGACTTAATTATACTTTAAATGGGTTAAATTAATTTTATTAAGAGCTTAATTGATGAAAACCAAGTTCTTAAGCTTGATTCAGGTTTAATCGAAAAGATTGGAACTTCAAAAATATAGCTCCTTAATCCTAAATTGCTAATGTCAACATCAAATCTCCATTCCCTACAAAAGGCCTGTAAATCAAACCAAGAATTTGTCAAAAAATCAAACTAAAAGTTTCCCGAAAAAGAATTACCAAACTTAGGAACAATTACCCCCATTACCCTCACCCTAGTTGGTACAAGCCGAATCTCATTGGTAAATACCACACAAGAATTGCAGGACACAACATCCATATATATAACACCTTCAAAAGGAAACTCCTACAATTGATAAAGGTTGGCTAGATAACATTCAAAGAAGAATCCCTTAATTTAAGCATCAATCCCTTACCAGTAACAGTTGACCATCGGCATTGTGCAAATTTTCTGTTGTCGACCACCACATTCACCTCCTTCCTCAGCACCAGCAACCTTTTTGTTACCTCCAGTAGCAACAACAAGTCTCCAGCAACACACAACAATGGGCTCTCTCTCTCTCTCTCTCTCCCTTCTCCATTGCAGCAGGTTCTAGCACCTCTCCCAATCACCATAGGTAACCACTCCCGACGCCACCACCATAAGCAGAACCACCTTGGCCTCCTGTACACGGTGACAATGACAAGTACGTCGTTCGTCTCCCTCCGTCAACCTCTTAGTTACTATTTACCTTGAGTGAACAGTGAGATGTAATTCATGTCCCACTATTCATATGGTGAACAGTGGGTGATGGATGAGCTAGACATGATGTCTAGTCGGGCCACCCACAAGGGAGGTGGGCCGCCCGGGCCAAATGGGATGGAAGCGCACCCAAAAGGAGGTGGGTTGGAAGCTAAACCCCTAAATGGTCATTTGGACCACCCAGGCTGGGAGTCCAACCCCAAAGTGATTGGCCTTTCGGCCCATCTTGGTTGGGCAGCCAGCCCATAAAAAAATAAAAAATAATAATTAAACTAGGAAAAAAAATACAAAAATACAAAAATCTACATGAAATAAAAAAATACAAAATTGTATCTTTGTTTTATTTAAAAAAAAAATTCTTTTGAGCATACAAGGTTTTTCCAAGCATTTTTTTGTAAAAAAATATAATATATATCGATTTGAACAACTTTAATATATATATATATATATATATATATATATATATATATATATCAATTATTTCAACTTTAATAAAGCATTAATCCATAGCACTAAGAACAATGTTTTGATATAATAAGAGAGCTCATAATTATCTTAACTTTTGTCGCGATGATTTTTTTTGGCACTTCACACCCCGCCATCCCTATTGGGAAGAATGGCGTGCGATGAAGGGAGGGCGTTTTATAGTTGTAAAAATTATGACTATAATTCTCAAGAGTCGCCACCTAGTATTAAGGTCACTAGGAAACCTAATGGTCTGCAAGAGTCTAGGTAAGGAGACTTGTTGTGCAAGCAGAACACATATCACCTACAATACACCCTATCTAAGGTAAACTGCATTGTTGTTTGATTGTTTTTCTTAAGTCATTTTTTATTTGTTGGTAGTTTCTAAGGCTTGAAGTAGATCTCTCTTTGTGAGGGAGTCTTTACTTCATTGGAAGTTGAAAACATAATCATTCTAAAGTTTGGACTTTTTTACACTCCATAACAAAAAATTCTTTTTTTTACTATCCACGGATGTACTTTACAATTTAATTTTACACCACGATAGCTAAAACAAAATAATTATTAATTTTTTTGATATTTTGGCCAAATTCCAACGGATAATCATAAACTGGTTGCGATATCCAATTTTCGTTCAAAACATGTGAAAGATGCAACATATTTTTTTTAATGAAAAATATGCTTGGAAAAACTTTGGAATTTAGTCGTATGCACGAAAACAACACATTTTTGTTTGTTTTCTTAAATGCATTTTTTATATATTTTTTTAAAAAGCCCAACTCTATTGGGCTTAGGTTAGACGCGACCTAACCAACAAGGCTAGGTCGAGAACAGCCCGGCCTAGGACACAATCAATTAAAGGAAAAAAAACACTAAACTGCTTCACTATTCATGAATTGTGTGTATTAATTCTCTTTTGCACTATTCACGTGTTACGTGAATAGTAACGGGGTGTTTTGTCAATTTCTCACCAATTAAGCCCTTAAAAAAATAATTTGATCATTTAAAGTATAATTAAGTCCTTGCGCTTAATTAAATCCTTCAATTGGCTCTAAATTAATCATTAAACATAATTACACTTTAAATTGGTTGGCGATTAAATCAAACTGGCCCAAAAAAATATAATTATGTCTTTCGATTTAAGTTTTACACGGATTTATCGAATAATAAATTATTTTAGGCTTGAATATGCTTTTTCCTTTCATTTTTTGGGCACAAAAGAGGTACGATCAAGCTGTCAAAAACATCCAAAATTTTCACCTTGATTTTTCTGCCGACACCAACCCCTTTTATTTTATTATTTTTTTGGGTAGCTTTCACAAATTGTGATAAAATTCCTATTTTACTTGTAATGACCCACTCTCACAGTCGGCATCTTTATTACTCTGATTTTCAGACAGGTGGAAAATGCCTATCGAAGGTGTTGCTGGATCCATTGTATCTAAGATATCAAAACTATTGGTGGAACAATTTGTTCCAACAATTTTGTTCAGGAATTTGATGAACAAATGCTGAACATGGCTTTGGCACTTTATCGTCTGCAAGATGAATAAATGTTTTCAAGGTTGTGCATCAATTTCATTGATGGGCTATGAACTACAAAACATCCTGAAGGATTGGCGTGTCCACAACTCAAAGTTCTATTATTAGAACTAGATGATGACTTGAATGTTCCAGAGAGGTTTTTTAAAGGGATGAAAGAAATTGAAGCCTTGTCTCTAAAGTTTCTAAGCAAAAATTTGTATTGACTTTGAAAAACATATACATATACATATTATAAAATAAACTAAAAGAGATCAGGAAAACACTGTGGAGTGTGAGTAAAAACACTGTGGATTATTTTCGGTTCGGTTGGTTTAGTAGTTTTTCGATTTTTTTATCATTATTTGCACAGTAAATTAACAATTTTAACCCTCGAAAAAGACAAAAAATGGCTTATGGGTGCAGAGGCTCTGCGGTAATTGCACATTTCCGGTCCGGTCCGATCTGCCTACCTTTTTATTTTTTTATATTTTTTGAAAATGGCTAAATACGGATATAGCCCATAATAAGACAAAATTGATAACTTGGGCGCAGCGGTATACCCAAGTAATTGACCATAATTTTTTCATTATTATTTTTCTTTATATTGTCGACGCGTGTGTCACAGCGACCGATCGTTATTCCGCCTCTGCACTCGTTAAGGTGGCGGCGTGAGGGGTGCTCTCGGTCTCCAAAGATGGGCTACTGGCATCTCTGTCAATGCACCGCCGCGTGGTCTTCCTCCTGGCGCGGCGCGTTTCATCAAAAAGTGGTTGTGGACGTGGTGGTGGACGGTTTAAGCCGTTGGACCCGTTTCTCTTTCTCCTATACGTAAAAGTGCAGGAGAGGCCACTGGTTTTGGTGCTTTTTCACTTCGGTCCCTGCACTTTTAATTTTGTGTATGGTCCTAATTTCTGTTATATATAAGTTTTGATTTAGTTCGATTGGGTCCTTCGATTGAAATTAATTCAATGTTAATGTTTCACTTCGGTCCTCCTTTCAATTTCCGGATTAGGTTTAAATAGATCAATATATTCGGTACAGAAGTTTCAATTTTTTTCAATTTTGTCCTTTTATTGAATTTGATAATATATTTTATTTTCATTTCGGTCGTTATACTTTTAATTTTTGATTTTAATCCCTTTGTATGTGATTTTCATTTCGGCCCTTATACTTTTAATTTTTGCTTTTAATCCCTTTATTGCTTTATATTTCTGGAATAATCCATACTTTTATCCATGTATATATAAGTGTGCTCTTAGCTTTGATATTTAATTTTTGTTATTTTCTTATTTGTTGAGGTGATATTTTTTTCAAAAAAATTAGTTCTTAAATTTTATTTTGTATCTATAATCATTTAAAAATTGATATTTCTATTTTTTATTCTCCCTTTGTTCCTTCTCTTAGGTTTTTATTTGTTTTTTTATTTTTATTTTCAAGTCAAATGACTTTTTTTTACCTGATAATTTTTATTTTATTTTTTTGTTTGATCTTTTGTTAAAGTTTTTAAGATTTTTTTAGTCTTTCATTTATTTTATTTTTTTCATTATTAACATAATAATAATAATAATAATAATAATAATAGTTATTTTTCTTGCTTACTCTTTTGTTAATGTTTTTGAGTTTTTTTCTCTTAGGATAATTTGATAATTTTTATTGTTTTGACAAGAATAACAATAATAATTTTAGATGCTAAGACTTCGATGTTGTTGTTTTTATAATAGGGCGTGGTAATCTATTTTATTATATTAAATTTTGCATATATAGATATTATATTTTAATTTTGGACCAGCAAATCCTATTAATTTCTGTAATATCAACAATTATAAAAACTTGTTTGGTCAGCCCGCAATGTAGTGCAGTCAATTTTTTTAATTTTCAAGTCAAATGATTTTTTTCAGTTAATAATTTTTATTTTTAATTTATCATTTATTTTATTTTTTTATTTGCTCTTTCTTTTATTTTCTTATTGTTTTTTATTATTATTTTCAAGTCAAATTATTTTTTATACCTCATAAAAATTTTATTTTATTTTTTGGTTTGATCTTTTGTTAAAGTTATTAAGATTTTTTTAGTCTTTCATTTATTTTTGTTTTTTTCATTATTAACACAATAATAATAATAATAATAATAATAATAATAATAATAATAATAATAATAATAATAATAATAATAATAATAATAATAATAATAATAATAATAATAATAATAATTTTAGTTATTTTTCTTGCTTATTCTTTTGTTAATGTTTCTCAGTTTTTTTTTCGCTAGATAATTTGATAATTTTTATTGTTTTGTCATTAATAGCAATGATAATTTTAGATGTTAAGACTTTGATGTTTCTATTTTTATAATAGGGTGTGGTGATCTATTTTATTATATTAAATTTTGCATATATAGATATTATATTTTAATTTTGGACCAGCAAATCCTATTAATTTATGTAATCCCAACAATTATAAAAATTGTTTACTCAGCCCGCAATGTAGTGCGGTCAATTTTTTTAATTTTCAAGTCAAATAATTTTTTTTCAGGCAATAATTTTTATTTTTATTATCATTTATTTATTTTTTATTTGCTAATGTTTTTAGGGTTTTTTTAGCCTTTGATTTAATTTTGTTTTTTTTTCCGTTATTAACGCAATAAATAGGGTATGTTGATCTGTTTCATTATATCAAACTTTACATATTGAAATATTATATTTTAATCTGAACAATTATAAAAAGTATTTGTTCTGCCCACAATGTAGTCCGAGTAATTAACTAGTTTTATCTATAATATAAAAGGCGTTAGAAAAATACAATAGCAATTCATAGTGTTTTTCCGGCGCCATAACAAAAGGAAATGGGTTGATATGTATAAACATGTTCGGGTTAACTTTCCTATTAATATATATTGTCGTGAATCATGAGCAAGATATTGAGATGGCCGAGTTGGTCCAAAGCGTGAGATTAATGTTGTTGTCTGAAAGGGCGTGGGTTTGAATCCCACACTCAACATATTTTTATTTTGCTTGGAAATGTAATTGTTTTTTTTTTAATATATATTTTTTTTAGAAATATATTATTTTTAAAAAATATTTTTTATTGAAATATATTAAAATGATAATTGTTTTTTTAAATCGTTTTTATATCATCACATGAAAATGATATAAAAATATTAAAAAATACAATGTTTGGATAGTGTTTGTTTTCTATCCGTATTTATTCATTTATGCTTTTAGATTATTATTTTTTTTGGTTCATTTTTTTCAGGGTTTTATTTTTATTAGGTTTCATTCTGAAATTTTAATTTATGTTGGTGATAATTTTAAAATTAATATTGCTCCTTTTTTCCTTTTCTTTTTTTGGTGTTTTCTGTTATTTTATTTGTTTTTTGGATCAGATAATTTTATGATTTTATTTTTTGCGCAATAATAATGAAAATTTTAGTGATTTTTTTTTTTATTTTTTTGATTTGATTTTATTTTTCAGGCCAGTTTAATGATTTTAATTATTTGAGCAGTAATGTTGAGAATAATTTTAACTGTTATAGTAATGAAAATGACGGTAACGTAGAGATGAATTTTCAATTTATGTTTTCATCTTTTTATGGATAGAAAATTAGCTACCAGGTGGTGTTCATAATTTCTCCCAATAAGAAAATATTTGCCCTGAGTGACCGTAGCTAGATCCAACTTCTTTCATTTGATTACAAGATTAGTCGTGGTGCGTTTAAGGTGATCTGGATATCCTAGTTATAAAAAAAATATATAAATGAAAAAAAAAGAAAAAAAAAATATTTAAGCTGGTTTAGAGATCATGGTTATAAAAAAATATATAAGTTAAAGAAAATAAAAAAAAAATAAGTTAAAGAAAACAAAAAAAATATAAGCGTGAAAGAACTGTAGCAATCCATATTGTTTTAAAAACAAATTCGGTCCGGGAATTAGTCGTGGTGTACTTAAGCTGATCTGTAGACCCTAGTTATAAAAAAATATATAAGTGAATAAAATAAAATTATAAGAAAAAAAAATACCAACGGGAAAGCAATTTAGCAAAAAAAAATGACTCTGGGGATTAGTCGTTGTACGCATAAGTTGATTTGGACATTTTGATTATAAAACAAAAATATATATGGGGATTAATTGTGATGCGCTTAAGCTAGCCCGGACACCCCGATCATAAAAAACAAAAAATATATGTAAGTGAAAAAATAAATAAAAAATATAACCAGCAAAAAAAAAAGTTTCATGGAAAAAAATAAAAAAATATTTAATAAAAAAACAAAAAAAAGATATAATCAGGAAAAAAACCATAAAAAAAATGAATCTGAGAATTAATTGTGGTGCGTTTAAGCTAGTCCAGACAACCCAATTATATATATATATATATATATATATATATATATATATATATATATATATATATATATATATATATATATATAGTGTAAAAAGCAAAAAAAAAATCAAAAAACAAAAAAAAAGAAAAAAAAAAGAGAGAGATGGGTTACAGGCGAGAGATGAGATGGGTACCGAGAGAGGCGAGAGACGACACAGAGGGACAGAGGAGGCGAGGGAAGACGTGAGGTTATAGGCGAGGGAAGACGTGAGGCGACAGAGAGAGTGAAAGAGAGGAGACGGTCTGGTGGTGGAGGTAATGACGGGGAATGAGAAGTGAAAAGGAAAGGAAAGTGTTTTCCTTTCCATAAGGAAAGGAAAACACTTTCCTGAGATAAAGCTAATTTATTGCATTGACCGGAAAAGTGTGGAAAAGCAATTCCGTTGACTTCACTTTCCAAAGTGTTTTCAAATACTGGAAAGTGAGGAAAGTGAATTCCTGGAATTCACTTTCCTTGAAACAAACAAGGCCTTAGTGTATTGTTAATGTTTTCGATAAATTCAGCACATCACATGGAAATGCTGACCAGGATTACATATCGTAGTGGTCCTAGTTAGCTTTCTTTGGAAAAGCTTCTCAGAATGCAAAAGAGAAGAGGTCACTGTAACTATAATTAGTGACACGGCATCTCATCGAAAAGCATCTCGAAGAATAACCTTAGAATGAATGGCATGCATATCACGTGATTGGAAAACAACAAAACAAATGAACCCACTCACCCTTCTGAGCTACCGATAAGAAAATATCTGCCCTGAGTGGTAGACAACCAGATCCAACTTCTCTCATCACCCGTCCACCGTAGGGCCCACTCTTCCACATTGTTGAAGACCGAGACAGGCCTTAATTGACCCGTCAGCTTCCATCAACTTTCGACCCCACCGTAGTCCTGCATCATCGACCAATTAATACACCTTACATTTCACCTTCTTTTCCTGTCTACTTCTAGTATTTTTCTTCTTCTTTATTTAACAGAAAACCAATTAATACACCTTACATTTCACCCATAGTTGTAAAATCCGTTCCGGGTACCATTCCAGTTTTTTGTTTGGAACGGAACGTTCCGGTTTTGGTGCATTCCAGCGTTCCGTTCCGGTTTTGTACTGTTCATATTTATTTAATTATATATATGAAAAAAATAAAATATTAATTTACAAGTATAATTTAAATTCAAGATAAATGAAATTTAAATTATATAATACAAACATAATCTCAAAATTAGAAACATCTCTAAAATTCCAACAATAAAATTATTTTTTTAAAATAAAAAATAAAAAATGAATTTAATTATAATTAAAAGATCCAGAATATTTGAAATTTAAGCTACTTATTGTATGTTTTTCAAGTAATTCTATGTTTTTTTATGGTTGTTGTATTTGAAATTAATTAATGTTACTTATTGTTTTTTAATGTTAGAAAAACTTAAAAAAACAAAATGAACACATTAAGAAATAATCAATAAGTTCAAAAATAATTAATTAAAATACATTCCATTATAAATAATTCAATCAAATTAATTACAAATTAATACCCCTATTTTTTATGTTAACTATTATTATATAATAATTAATTATTATAATAATTATTATTAAATAATAATTGGTATAAAAACCAATAATTATTAATTAGTATAAGAGGTTAAAAAACACCCCACCCCGTTTGTCACTTTGTCCCCTTCATCTCAATACAAAAAACCCTACCCATCCTTTTTTCTCTAGCCGCCGCCGCCCCCTCCACACCAAACACACCCAGGCACCCAGCCGTTAGCCTCTCTTTCTCCTTTACGATGGTTTAGTCTGTTTGGGTGGTTGATGCTCTCCTAGTGTGGATCTAGAGGGTTTTGGAATTTGTGTTTGTAGTTTGTTTTGGGGTGTCCCTTGAGGATTGTATGCTGCCCAGATTTTGGGTTTGGTTATCCAGACAAGATTTCCATGGGAAACGAATCTCTGGCTCTTTGGAATTTGATTGACCTTTCATTACCTTTATATTTTCAATTGGCTTGGCCCATTTGCACTTTTCTCTTCACCATCTCCATCTCTCACCTTCACTTCATTCGGAACAAGTGGAAAATTGCCACCTACTACGAACCTTTTTTTTTTATTTTGATCCCGGAACGGAACGCCCGGTACGGAACCGGGGCATTCCGGCGGAATCCGGCCGGATTTGCTGGATCTGGCCGGGATTTTTACTGGGGCAAAAACGTCGCCGTTTTGTCCCGGATTTTGAAGTGGAACGGAACGGGATTCACAACTCTGATTTGACCTTCAATTATTTTTTTAATTATTATTTTTATAAATTTATTTTTAACCCTAGCATATCAAAATGATCTAAAATTACCAAAAAATAATTTAAAACAAATAAAAAAATTTAAAAATATTTTTAAAATACAAAAACAAACCAGCACAATGCACAGCGGGTGGTTATAATAAAACAAAGTCAACAGCATGCAAGGATCAAATGGGATAAAACTCAAAATTAAGTTTGAATGTTGATTGCAATGGGGGGTTATGGTGTGTTTACTTAATATTATCAAAGCACAATATCTCATTTGTCAATGGACAACAGTGCGAAATAATTGCTCATGTTTTTACTCTCTGAATTTTGCCAAAAAGCACCCGACCATTTAAAAGTTTTTAAATCTGTAATATATCTACAGTATCTATTTGAGGACGACAAGTGTTTGGAATTTTGTCTTGTTTTTTAGGGCGTTGATAAAATATAAGAAAGAGTTTTTACTTCATCAGCTTCCCCTTTTAAATTATTTAACGAGGAAGAAGAGAGTGGACCGAGTGAGTGTGGATCAGGTTAGCTGAGCAGTGGAACAAGAGAAAAACAGATCGCGCGGCTGGTTGAGCTTCGGCATATTCATCATAGATTCTCTTCTCGCGATAATTAATAAAGGTATTAAAATAATATTTATTTTATTTTTAAAAATAATATTTCCCATCCCATCCGATGAAAATCATTTAAAAATACCAAAAAAACCTTTAATAAGGAATGTCAAACATGACCGATTGTATCTATATTCACATCTTTTCCCCTATATTTTAGAAATATATTAAAATATTGTTTTTTTATTTTTTTAAAATTTAAAATAATTTAAAAATAAAAAAATAGAATACAAAATAAAAAACATTTTTTAAAAAAACTTTTACAATACAATGTCAAATTAAGTGTATTTTGGCTTACATATGGGGGATAGAGATGCAGAGTGGGGAGAGAGAGAGAGAGATGCTGTGGCCACTGAAGCGTGAGGGGCAGAGAGAGGACAGGACAGGAGCCCCTGTCGTGGCTATCTTGATGTTAAATAGAGGAGAATAAGTGAAGATGGTATTTGATAAGGTTACAGTTTTTAAAAGTTTTTACTGTATAGTAAAAAACTTTTTAAGAGTTTTTACTGTCTAATAAAATTTTTTTTAAATCATGTGAGAATTGACCTGATACAACCTGATTAACTTAACAAGTTTAAAAACAACCTAAATAATTATTAAAAGTATAACTAGACTAAAAGACTTATCAAGATGATATTTTTAAAAATATATATATATTGAGACATAGACATATTAGATCAAACCTAGTTAATTATGAAGTTTAATTATAAATCAAATATTAAATGATTAAATTAGAAATGAAAAAAAACCCGGAGCTAATTCATCAAACTTGCAACATGTATCATGAAACTAGAATAAACAAATTAAATGTTGAATGATGAAATTGAAAAAAAAATCAATTAATACACCTTACATTTCACCTTTTTCTTTTCCTGTCTACTTCTAGTATTTTTCTTCTTCTTCTTCTTTGTTTAACAGAAAACCAATTAATACACCTTACATTTCACCTTCAATTATTTTTTAATTATTATTTTTCTAAATTTATTTTTAACATAGAACATCAAAATGATCTAAAATTACTAAAAAATAATTTAAAACAAATAAAAATATTTTTGAAATACAAAAACAAACCAGCACAATGCGCAGCGGGTGGTTACAATAAAACAAAGTCAACAGCATGCAAGGATCAATTGGGATAAAACTCAAAATTAAGTTTGAATGTTGATTGCAATGGGGGGTTATGGTGTGTTTACTTAACATTATCAAAGCACAATATCTCATTTGTCAGTGGACAACAGTGCGAAATAATTGCTCAAGTTTTTACTCTCTGAATTTTGCCAAAAAGTACCCGACCATTTAAGTATACCAATCAAGAGTGTTAACAGTCTTTTCTATAAGCATTTTATGTAAATTTGAATAATGTTTTAGCTAAAAAAAATAGATTTATGACCACTATGCTCATATTTAATTCTTGATTTATAATAGTTAATCTAAGGTTGAATGACAAGAATTAATTCTTTAATATTTTAACTTCCAAAATTTACTATAAACATTAAGGGTGAATGAAGATTTTGAAACAATGTTTTTTAGATTCTTATACACTTTATCTCACCTCATATTTTATTGTTTTCTTCTTTTTCTATGCTCTGCTTTTCCTCTAAAATATAGAGTTCAAGTTCTTCTTGTAAACAGATATTTGAGTTACATAATCTCTTGTTTAAAGAACTTGTTTATAATCATATTTAAATCAATATATTATTGTTGAGATATATTACAAGCATCTTAGTTGCACAACTGTAAAGTAATGAAGTTTAAATATTTAACAGTGATAAAATCAAAAGTATCATTTTTTTAAAGTGCATTCAACAAGTAAAAATCACCATTTAGTTTAATTTAAGCATTAATAATATTATTATGCATTGTAGGACTTTGATTTTATATCAATTGCAAGTTTGATTCTTAATATGATTGCTAGTATTATTTTATTATGTCGAAATCATGTTTAGCATGTTTATAGATTTAAAATTATATGCACTTTATATTTAAAAAAAAATATTTTTTTATCTTTTGAATAATCTTGTTATGATAAACTAAATATAATTATTTAATAGTTTAATATATTTATAACTATGAAAACACACAATAATTCTCCATCATCGTATGAAAACGACAATTCTTGAAAATTTAAAATACATAGCATGATGGATATATTAATATCTCAATATATTTTATATGTTACACAAAATCGTTTAAAAGTAAATAAAAAATACTACTTTATAAATTTTATCTATTAATTTTAACATAATCTGAAATATATTATGCTTTTACTAGGCACCATCTCACAAAATACACTTCATTGCAATAATATATATTTTTTCTTTTTTTAATATATATATATATATATATTAATTTCATCATTTAATATTTGATTTATTGCAGATTAAATTTCATGATTTGTTGAGGTTCACTTTCTATACGGGTATCATAGTCTCATAACCTGAGTTATGAATTTAGCGGGTTAATTAAATTGACTTGAGTTGTTTGTTTTATCTTTTTTTTAGTTTTTATCTTTTTATCTTAGTTTCATCTCGATCATATAGATATGTGTGTGTGTGTGTTTTGATCAATAAACAATGGCTCTATTTCAACTTTTTGCAAGTTTTAATGGTCATTTAAATACAATAATATTTTAATAGTTATATAAAAATTAAAAATATTTTATTTAAAAAATATTTTTTTTAAAAAAATTATACACTATAATATTAACTATGATAAAATCTCAGTTACTTACAACACATTTAACAAAAAATAGATATTTTTAATAAATTTGGTGTTTTGTTCCTAAATGACAAATAACTCTTAAATAATATATTTAATAAAACATTAATAAATTTAGATTATTATTTAAATATATGAAATCTTTTAACTAGTTTACACCAAAGAAATTATCATGATATAAATGATTTGTCTAAAAACTTTGACATCAAATTAATGGAGTTGAGTTGGTCTATCAAGGTAGCAAAACTAAAGCATGTTGAAATTAACAATCAATCATAGAGGAGAATAGTACAAATAAAAAATGGTACAGTAAAAAGGTTATTTTAAAATGATATAATAAAATATATATATTCACAATAAATGTATGTTTGATTTCTTTTCTAAAAACATTTTCAGAAGACGTTGTTTTGGGGCATACGCTTTCAATCACAGACCCACTGAACGCACTCAAGTGGTGGAAAAAACAGGGGGTAAAGGCTCACGTGGTGAGCTACAAAACAAAAGCAAGTTGAAATTAACAATCAATCATATAGGAGAACGATCAATCACAGAGCAGAACCACCTAATTTGCCAGCGCGATGTACCAGACTTTTTTTTTATATAAAAATAATTGATTTTTTTCATGCTTTAATTAGTTACTTTAATATTTAATTAGTGAAATTATAATAGATAAAATCTGTTAGAAATAAGTTTTTTTTTTCCACTTGAAAGGAGCATTGTAATCGAAACGTAGAGGATAGTTCGAATAATTTTTAATTGTAGATAACTTGGGCAAATTTCTCCACCCATTTTATTTATGTGTTGCTTGTTTTTATGTAATATTAGATCTAAAATATTATACATAAAAAAAGTTGTAAAAGTAATTTTTTAAATAAAAAAACCTAAAATCCAAGAATTATTTTTTTCTAAGAAATAAAACCTAAACAAACGAGGAAATAATTAGAATTAAAAACTAAAATTAAGAGCGTATATATATAAACATGGACAAAAATTAAAAAAATATTTAGAAATATATCTAAAAAAGAAAGGACTTAAAATAAAAAATTAAAAGTATATAGGCCGAAATAAAAACAAAATATGTAAATAATTTTAACTGAAGGTTTAAATTAAAACAATTAAAAGTGTTGCAAGAAAAAAATAATTAATTCTTTTATTTCTTGATTTAGTTTCGATCCATCTATTTTTTTTAGTAATTTTGGTATAATTCTAAATATTTTTTTTGTATTTATGTATCTATACTCTTAGTTTTGACTTTTAATTTTTAGTAGAATTTATCTTTATATTAAATATAATTTTGGCTAAAAAACAGAGTAAGTTCACATTTAGTGGTGTGGAATGAAAGTAAAACCTTCTTTTATACATGTAGTGACAATATTATCACTACCTTTGTCATTATCGTTATAAAAAAAATTCATTTTTTTTATTTTCCAAGATTTGTCCTTCATTATGAATAAATAATAATAAAAATAAATCGTTAATTAACTTCTTAGTATGTTGTACTTAATAAACTTTTTGAGAATTTTTAATTTAGAATACTAAGATTAAATTAATTTGAGAATTTTTAAAAAAAAATTACTTCATTATATATATATATATATATATATATATATATATATATATATATATATATATATATATATATATATATATATATGAAGGTGTTAATATTAAAAAAATATCAAAATATATAATTATTTTTAAAAGAAAAATTGTAAAAAATAATCATCATTATTATTTTAAAAGCATTTTCCATAATAAAATGAATATATAAAAACCTAATATACAATAAAAATTATTATTGTAAATATTTTTGCTATAGTAAGAACCGAAACTTTTGTAGGCTGATTATTTTACTTAGATATATAGCATTATAAAAAAAATCTAAGACCGTTAATATTTTTTGCATTTTAAAAAATTTGTGTATGGCTATGGTGAAGTGGAGGGAAATTGGCTCATATATTTTTTCATTATAGAAAAAATAATAAATATCAATTTTAAAATGATCACCAACACAAATTAAAATTTAAACATCACATAAAAAAAAACCTTAACAATAGTGGAAATAATAAAAATTAAAAACAAAACTTAAGAGCATGTACATATAAACATAGACAAAAATAGGAACCATTTAAGAAATATATATAAAAAATAAAGGTATTAAAATAAAACCCAAGATTAAAAGTATAAGGGTCAAAATGGAAAAACACATATATAATAAATTTCATTTAAAGGACAAAATTGAAACAAATCAAAACTTTGATACAAAAAAATTACATAATTTAACACAAAAATGGAAATTAAAAGACCGGGGATCGAAATGAAACTAAAAATATTGACTTGAAAGATACAATTGAAACAAATCAAAACTTTGATATCGAAAATATTAAGGATTTCTATGCAATCAAGAAATTAAAAGACTGAGGACTGAAATGAAACTACAATATATAATCAATTGCAATTAAAGGACAAAATTGAAATAAATCAAAACTTTTATAACAGAAATAAAGACCATAAAACAAAATGGAAAAATCAGGGACTACAATGAACAATCAATAAACAGAGGGGGCTGACAGGTACTTTGGCATGTAGGAGAGAGAAAAAAGGGGGGAACTTCAATTGGCCACCGACACGTCTCCAGCCATATTCGACCCCCACGCGTTGTACCATGAGGAATAGAATATGGCGGAGAATAATTCTAGATGTCGGTTGGATATTTTTGAACGCTGGAAACTGCTGAAAACGCGTCGTCCAAACAGAATATATATAAAATAATGGTCAATTACCAGCAGACCCCTGCAGCCAACTCTTGAATTTTGTTTTATATGGGGGTATATACGTATTTGACTATTTAAAAAAAATATGTGCAGTTATCATTATGATCCCGAGGTTTACTGTGCACTTTTTTCTTATTATGAGGTATTTCTGTATTTAGCCATTCAAAAAAATATGCAATAACCTTAAAAAAAGGTACTCATAAAATAATATAAAAAATATCAGTGATGACAAAAAATTATAATAATTATAATAATACTAATTATAATTTTGATTATATTAATAAAAATAAAGGTGCTAATTATCGTGATAATAATTACAATGATTATAACAATAATGATGGTGATAGAGACAATACTGCCAATAATAATCAGAATATTAATTATTTATAATAATAGTTATAATGGAAACTATAATAATTGTGATAATTTAACAGCAATTTAACAATTATGATAATAAAAATGAAAATAATAATTCAAATAATTCATTGGGCGATGTTGTTTTTGTTAAAAAATAACTTTTACAACATTTTTATGTATAATATTTCAAATATAATATCACGTAAACAAAAATCAAAAATGAGGCAGCACATAAACAAAATGGATAGACAAATTTGCCCAAGTTATCTACAATGAAAAAATATACGAGTCACTTCCCCTGCATTTCAGCGCAGCCAGAATCAATTTTTTTAACATGTGAAAAAAATGTTGGCTTTTGTATGGATTAATAATGCCATTGATAATTAGAATATTACTTATTTGCAATAATATTCATAATAGTAGTTATAATAATTATCACAATTTAGCAATCATAATAGTAACAATGAGAATAATAATCAAAATAATTCATTGGTCGATGTTATTTTTGTTAAAAATTTACTTCTGCGGCTTTTTTTATGTATGATATTTTAAACAAAAAATATACGAAGCCACACGTAGACAAAACAGGTAGAATAATTGTGCCAGATTATCAACAAGAAAAAATAAATAAATTGCCCTGTGTTTCGCAATAGCCAGCACCAAATTTTTTAACATGTAAAAAAGTTTTTAATCGTCCTATATTTTTTTATAATGCTATACATCTAAGCTAAATATTTAACTTAAAAATTTATGATTATGAAGTTTTATATATATTTATTTTACTATAGATAAGAAATTTAGAATAATGATAATCATTATTTTTAGATTTTTTTCCCTGAAAAATATGTAAGACTAATTATATATTGTATTATTTTTTTAATATTAACGTCTTAAAGGATATATAAAATATTGAACTAACTTTTTTTCTTATAAATCTCACATTAATTTCATCTTAGTGTTCTGAAATACTTTTCATATAATAATATAAATAAAAATTCATAAAAATTACTCTTAATAAATTTTAGCAATTGCATTTTTGCTATATGTCAAATAAATTATTCATCAAAAAGTTAAAAATGCCCAACAAACAATTAGGTTATTGCAGGCAACAAATAACTCATCTTCAGTCAATTTGATCAATTGTAGTTTTATTATCTACCAATTAAATTATTACCCAAGTAGTTAAAACAGAACCACCAAACAAATTATTTGTTGTGTAAAACAAATCATTCTTCTGTACTAAAATTGACTTGAATTGTTTGTTATATCTTTTTTTTTAGTTTTCATTTTTTCATCTTAGTTTCATCTTGATCATATATATACATGTGTGTGTTTGTGTGTGTGTGTTGGTCAATAAACAATGACTCTATTTCAACTTTTTGGAAGTTGAAATAAGTCATACATTTAGTGGGTTAATCAAATTGACTCGAATTGTTTGTTTTATCTTTTTTTAGTTTTTATCTTTTCATCTTAGTTTCATATCGATCATATATACATGTGTGTGTTTGTGTGTGTGTGTGTGTTGGTCAATAAACAATGACTCTATTTCAACTTTTTGGAAGTTGAAATAAGTCATGAATTTAGCGGGTTAATCAAATTGACTCAAATTATTTGTTTTATCCTTTTTTTATTTTTATCTTTTCATCTTAGTTTCATCTCGATCATATATATACATGTGTGTGTGTGTGTGTGCTGGTCAATAAACAATGACTCTATTTCAACTTTTTGGAAGTTTAAATAAGTCATGAATTTAGCGGGTTAATCAGATTGACTCGAATTGTTTGTTTTATCCTTTTTTTAGTTTTTATCTTATCATCTTAGTTTCATCTCGATCATATATATACATGTGTGTGTGTGTTGGTCAATAAACAATGACTCTGTTTCAACTTTTTGCAAGTTGAAATAAGTCATGAATTTAGCGGATTAATTAGATTGACTCGAATTGTTTGTTTCATCTTTTTCTTAGTTTTTATCTTTTCATCTTAGTTTCATGTCGATCATATATATACATGTGTGTGTGTGTGTTGGTCAATAAACAATGACTCTGTTTCAACTTTTTGCAAGTTGAAATAAGTCATGAATTTAGCGGATTAATTAGATTGACTCGAATTGTTTGTTTCATCTTTTTCTTAGTTTTTATCTTTTCATCTTAGTTTCATCTTGATCATATATATACATGTGTGTGTTTGTGTGTGTGTGTGTGTGTGTTGGTCAATAAACAATGACTCTATTTGAACTTTTTGCAAGTTGAAATAAGTCATGAATTTAGCGGGTTAATTAGATTGACTCAAATTGTTTTTTTTTTTTTTTAGTTTTTATCTTTTCATCTTAGTTTCATCTCGATCATATATATACATGTGTGTGTTTATGTGTGTGTTGGTCAATAAACAATGACTATATTTCAACTTTTTGCAAGTTTTAATGGTCATTAAAATACAATTATGTTTTGATATTTATTTAAAAATTAAAAATATTATATTTATTTTTTTTAAAAAAATATTATACATTATAATATTAACTACAACAAAATATATTTATAAAAAATATTATACTTTATAATATTAACTACAACAAAATCTCAGTTACTTCAAACACATTTAAAAAATAAATTTCTTTTTTATATATAAATTTGGTGTTTTGTTCCTATATGACAAGTAACTCTTAAATAATTATTTAATAAAACATTAATAAATTGAGATTATTTTTTAAATATATGAAATCTTGTAACTAGTTTACACCGAAGAAATTATCATGATAAAGACGAATTGCCTAAAACATTTGACATCAAATTAAAGGAGTTGAGTTGATCTATCAAGGTAGCAAATTCATAATTATAAACGAAAATAAATATTTATATACATGTCATAATTGACTTTTTCCAAGTCCCTAAAATTTTCTTTTCTTTTCAACAAACTCCCTATTGCTTTGTTATTATTGGTGTTGTGACGGTGAGTTTTCTGCGCTTCGTTGTCTCCCCAATCCGGGGGATGGCGGGGCGCGAAGCGCGGAAAAATCGCCGTTGTGACAGATAGCGACTCCACTGGAGAAATAGCTGGACTAAGCTTTGTTGTTTGATTGTTTATTCTTTAGTTCATATTTTTACACGCATTTTACTGCTTTTCCATCATGCATTTTAATTTCATGAATAACCCGATTTCAGGTTTGGCGGGGAGTAGCGGTCTACCTCATGACCTTCAGTCATGGCTTTGAAGGCAAAAGAAGAATGGCCGAGCATTTTGAAGACGACTACAAAGGTAGGGAAAACCAATTCCAAAACTACCATAACCCTTCATCTGAAATTACCAACTCGATCTTCAAGCCAAAAATCCACCTAATAATTTCCCGAAAAGAAATTACCAGAAAACCTAAGAACAGCTACCTCCGCTACCATTGCCTTTAAATGAGATGTATCAAAAGTTGGTAAGCATTGGGAAAGTAGCTCTTGAACCTCAGTCACCTTTGCAACCCCCTTACCCAGATTGGTACAAACCCAACCTCACCTGCGAGTACCATGCTGGTGCTGTGGGACATAGAAGAGGCTCATGCAATTGATTAAAGTAGGGTGGATAACATTCGAAGAAAACCCAGGTCCTGCACCCAATTAAGCTTCATGAAGATGAGGTACCAAGTGTTCGCATCATTAAAGTGATCCCGACAAAAGCTTTTGAAAAAGGGAATACGCCGACATTGGTCTGCTTCATAATTGCCTTATATTTTGATCATGTGTTCACATGGTGTTTTGGCTTTGATTTATCATCAATTTTGTCTTGTAATGCCACAAGACCTTTTGTTAGACCAACTTTTCTCTCCAATAAGATCATATATTTTCTTGTGTTTATGGAGTGCTCTTGCTTTTTGTTTATATAACACAAGCGTACCCTCATACCCTTTCATCCAAATTATACACGATCTCATGATTTCATCAAGATTTTTGGCAAATCAAAGTTTAGTACGAAAGGAAATGTCAAATTGATGTTTGTTTAACAAATATGTTCTGGGAATTCAAAGGATTTCATTGAAAGGTGATCTCATACCTGAAAACCCACATAATAAAGCTAAGATCTTAGCTAACAATTAATCAAAAAATCATTTTGCATGGAAAAGCAAAGCTTATCGATCCCGGATGCAAGTTTTTGAAATGAGGAGAGACCATCTTTGATATGCCTTCACAAAGTCTCAAATATCCATTGCAGTCCCTATTTGAGCTTAATAATTATTTCTTAATAATTAACCCTGACAAGGATTACACCTTACACTAGGGGGCAAGTGCGAAAAAAGAAAAAAAATGGTCCACCTTGAACCTCCACCTTCACCCTTTCTGGTCATCGGCGAGGCTGCCTCGTCAGCTCACCTCTCTTCCCCGTCAAAGATCCTCCCTCTTCTCCGCCGTGACTCCCTCTCTCTCTCTCCTCCAGTCAGTGTTTCTCTCTCTAGAAACGGAAGTGTAACAGCTTTTCTCTCCTCCTCCGACAGCAACCAACACCACCTAACACCACCACCCTCACCACTGCCATCTCTTCCTCCACAGAGATCACCCAGACGTGGCCTCCGACGAGACAGCAATGAAGCGGCAGTTGCAGAGGCTACCCCGACCAGCAAGCTTCCAGCCTCATTCCGGCCACCACAGACCTCTGTTTCTGACACCACCAAGACAGGAAGAACCATCTTGACCTCCTCTACACGGTGGCATCAACAGGTAACCCTCCCGTTGAAGTTGACTAGTTACTATTCACGAACGTGAACAATGTTAATTCTGCACTGTTCATGTTCTTCTTCCTTTTTTTATTTATTTTATTTATTTTTATTAAATTTTGGGCAGTGACAGGTACGCCAGACGTCGAACTCGACCATAACACCATTTATTGTACATTGTCTTTTTCCCTGGGGGAGTGAATTAATTCACTCCCTCGTTGGGTCGGTCGGGCCGGGTTTAGTTCCCGGCCCAGCAGAAAGGTGATGGGCCAGTTAGCCCACCAGGGCTAGACAGTCCAGCCCACCCAGTGACGAGCCTATTGGCCCAATAGGGCTGGACAGTCCAGCCCCAAAGATGGGCCTCTCGGCCCATCAAGGCTGGGCAGTCCAACCCACAACTTTTTATATTTTATTTTATTTATTTTCCTTTTAAAAAAAGAAAAAACATATAAAAAATATAAAAATACAAAAATTTCTAAAAAATATATAAAAATGTGTTGTTTTCATGCATACGACCGGATTTCAAGGTTTTTCATCATATTTTTCGAAAAGAATATGTTGCATTTTCCCCATATTTTGAAGCAAAATTGGATATTGTAACCAGTTTACGGTTATCCGTTGGAATTCGGCCAAAATATCAAAAAAATTAATAATTATTTTGTTTTATCTGTTATGGTGTAAAATTACATAGTAAAGTACACCCGCGGATAAAAAAAAGAAGTTTTATGCTGTGTGGAAATTTCCAAACAGTAGAAAGGTTAGGTTTTTAACTTCCAATGAGGTAGAGACTCTCTCACGAAGAGAGATCTACTTCGAACCTTAGAAAAGACCAGTAAAAATGACTTAGGAAAAACAATCAAACAATAATGCAGCTTATCTTAGGTACGGTGCACTAGGGGTGATGCGTCTTCCCCTTGCACAACAAATCCCCTTACCCAAGACTCTCGTAGACCAATAGGTTCCTAGTGACCTTAATACTAGGTGATGACTCCTAATAATTATAGTTGTAATTTTTACAACTATAAAACACAACCCCCCTTTTCACCGCGCGCCGTTGTCTCCCCAATCCGGGGATGGCGGGGCACGAAGCGCGAAAAATTGCCATCGCGACAGTAACAACCATCTTTTAGATGATTTTCTTAAGATTCTTATTAGATGCTTCAACGGCTCTATTCATCTTTGGTCTATAAGGAGAGGAGTTGAGATGCTTATTCTTCCACTTGGTGCAAAGTTCGGCAATCAATTTTCCATTAAAGTTCTGAGCATTATCAGTTACCAGCCTTGCAGGTTGACCATAGTGATAAATCAAGTCCCTTTCAATGACTTCTTGACAACTTTTTGCGTTACATGGGCGTAGGAATTAGCTTCCACCCATTTAGTAAAGTAATCAATTTCCACCAAAATGAATCTATGTCCATTACATGCCTTCAGGTTAATTGGTCCTATGACATCTAATCACCACATGTCAAATGGCCACGGTGAGGTCATGTTGAATAGAGGTTTTGGAGGTGCATTTAATTTATCACCATAAACTTGACACTTATGACATTTTCTAACATACATCACACAGTCAATTTTCCATAGTCAACCAAAAATACCTAGATCTTTGCATTTGCCTTGCCATCGTATGACCATTGGCATGGGTGGCCCAAATTCCTTTGTGAACTTCTTTCAAAGCCTGCCCAATTTTTTTCTCATCTAGACATCTGAGTAAGGTCCCATCGAACGACCTCTTGTATATGATTTCGCCATCTAAGTAGAAATTTGCGACCATCCTCCTTAAGGTCTCTTTATCTGCCTTAGAAGGTTCTTGGGGGTATTCTTTGTGTTGGATGAATCTTTTGATATCACTATACCAGGGGTTCTCCATCCAGTGACTCTTCGAGTGTGCAACAATGGGATTGATGATTTCAAACCTTGATGTCAATTGGGTGGATGTTTTCTCTAGCAACAATTTGTACCATTAAAGCCAAAGTTGCCAAAGCATCAGCGAACTGATTTTTATCCCTACTCATATGAGTGAATTTGACCTCCTCGAACTCACTGGCTAACTTTACAAGGTAGTTTTGGTAAAGTTTCAACTTTTCATCTTTAGTTTGCCATTCTCCTTACACTTGGAAAATGATCAACATGGAATCCACGAAGACTTCAAGCTTCTTAACTCTTAGCTCTAAAGCAGCCTCTAAACCAATGATACATGGTTCATATTCGGTCGTGTTATTAGTGCACTCGAATTGTAACTTTACTGAAAAAGGATATTGCTTCCCATTTGGGGAAATTATTACTGCTCCAACCCCATTTCCCGATACATTTACCGCTCCATCAAAATAAAGTGTCCATTACTCACTTGCCCCAACATTATCCCTGATCACCAACACGTCTTCATCATGGAGATCAAAATCTAGAGGCTCATAATTTTCCATGGCATGATCCACAAGATGGTCGACAATTATACTACATTTATTCATAATCCTTGCTTCCCCATCAATCACAGCCATGCCTTCCCTTTATTCATAAAAACCCTACTTATATATGCATTTTCCCAACATGTTGTGTTAAAAACCCTAATTCCCAATTCAAGAAGAATTATAAACTTCTAATCAAATTGAAGTTAATTTCATAGAAATTGAAATTAGAACTCCTTACTTGGATGGAATCTAGACTTTATTTCACAATTTTGGAAGAATCTTAGCCTTCTTCTCCTTGTATATAACCACCCACTCTTCTTCTTCTTTTCTTCCCCAATTCTTCACTTTTCTTCTTCTTAATTCTCCACCCAATTGTGTTCCTCCACTTTAGAATTTCAAGGCTTATATGGGTTTTACTAAGTTTGAGTGTTTGCTCCTAGTTTCATGAAGTAAAATTTGAGACTCTCCCTCCCCTGTTTCTTTTAGTCTCCATCCGGCCATGAATGATAGAAGGGATGGGTATTTATAGTCCCATCTCTTCTTAATTCCATTTCTGTCCGAGGAGTGGCATTGGATGCACCTGTGGCCATCCCTGCTGCTACCGCTTTGACCAATTGCTCAAGAAATACAAGGTCTGAATAGGGATTCGAGGTGACCGTCGATGTCACTAGCGTTGGCCCGTCTTGTGATCCTTGGCCACCCGGTGTTTTAGCCGGCGACACTTCTGTCCGAGAAGTAAAAGGGTCATCCTGATGTCCCCCCGAATCTTCCCTCTCTGAATGGGCCGACGCCATAGATTGACGAGAGGCAGTATCCATTAATGGATCCCTTTCGGTTTCATTCCCAGAAATTGAGTCATACTCTCTTCCTTGCACGGGGGACGAAACAGCCCTTGCAGTTTGCCGTGTACGAACCATCTTGAAATATTTTTCTAGAATCACATTAGTAATTCAATCCCTGAAACTGCAACCAAATGCTCTGATACCAACTGTAACAACCCCAGTTTATACGTCAATCTTCCCCCCTATAAAGGGTAGGTGGAGCATAATTTTTTTTTCTCTCGCCGAAATTTCTAGCGAAATTTTGGCAGAGTCTCCCCTATATCGGGAGATCCCAAGTTATCGACAATGTAACCTGTACACAATTTTCATCACATCTCATCCACAATCACATCCATGTTTAATACAAACAACTGCACAATTCATTCCAGAATATGCCCAGGACCATATTCTTTCCCAAACTCCATCTTACATCACACGCATAAGATAATAATTAAAAGAGCCAATTCGAACACGAAGATTTCATATACATATACATATATATATATAACATAACACAATTTAATATTCTAACATAATCTAGTACTTTCTAATATCCCAAGCATAAGTTGATACATTTAATAGTCCAGAAACAAAATATTACAAATAAAAAACTATTCTATATAGTTTACAAGTTTTTCTGTATAACAAAATTACATCACAAATCCCTAAGTTCCTAACTTATACAAAAAGAGATCAAGGACTTAAAATCTATTCCTGACAGGAATGGGAGGAACCTGCAAAATATAGATTTTTTCCATATAAGTAAAAATAATTAAGTAAATACAAGCAATTTACAGAAGAAATTCAAACATATCGATCAATCTACTTAAATCATATGAGATTCTAAATACAACCATATACACCTTTTGAAGGTTATATAAAGAAAATTTGTTTCTTTTACTACTTCTCCCCCCTCCACATCGAAAAGACTATAGCCAACACTAATGACCCCCATTAGTGTCTTTAATTGCTTGTCCTGGAAACAACTAATCAGTTTCATAAAAATGCCGGCACGAACATAATCGTTTGTGTCATTAACTATTTTTTTAAAACCAAAATAGTTAATCATTGTTCTGTATTACCTTGGGAGGTTCTCGGTTATGTCGATGTCAAGAATTCTTGACATCATTATGTTGCGATGTCGTGGTTGAACAAATTAATTACCCTAGCTTAAAACACACAAGATAGTATAGAGCAAGTAAGGGGTTGATCCCACGAGGAAGTTTCAAGTCAGATTTTTGTGTTATACGTTATGTGATTGGGGGGATTTGGTTTGTGATTATCTAAACTATGGAAGCAATTAAACTAGCAAACAAAATCAATTAAAACCAAAACTTATCAAGAAAACAAACCTTGGTCACAAGCATACATCCACCTACGGAATTTAGAACCGATCCTTGAAACAAAAAATACAATTTATGTTCTGAAATTTTATCTTTTCTTAACGTGATTAATTAACGGATCCGCCGTATAACTAATCCTAACCAACAAACAATCAAAGTGTCCGCACTAATGATTCAATTTAATGGTAGCTTTAAGAACTAGATAATTTCATCAAGATTAACATACAAGTTGTCCGCAACTTGTGTCAATTTATTCAAATGTAGTTCCGCCACAATTATCAAGCTTAGTTGCTTCACAAGTTCATATATCACAACTCCGGTTTTGATATTAAACTTAGCAATAGATTGTTCACAGCAATAACTTACAGTCCGCTCTAGCAATCATCAACAACAATCATAGGAAATATGCATAAGAAAACAATCATACTCATTCATAACATAAACTGAAAATAGAAGGAAGAATAAATCTCACGGTTCTTGAAATTCGAAGGTTTTTGTGTCCTTGCAACCAAGCGAAAGAGTCTAGCCTTGCATGTTTATTGAACAACTAAATAAAAAATGAAAGAACACATGATTTAGGGTTTGGAGGAGGAAGATTTTGTGTTTTCTTTTGTGCTAGCCGCCACTTCCTTGCTCCTCATCTCCTTTATATATGCTTAGAAACCCTAGTGTCTATTTTACAAAATAGTCCTTCCTTAAGTTGGCAGAATTTAGTTGTCCCTTGTAAAATTCATATCTCCTTCATATCACATCGTTTTGATCTAAAATTTGGTGAGTTTATAGGCCTTTGAGTCCTGCATCCACTAAAATTGAGTTTGCATCAATCGGATTTCTGTAGCTCCAGATATTAGATTTTGAATGGCCAAAGGTCAAAACTGGCAGAATGCGAGATTTGACTTTGCAGGATGTGATTTCCATGATCTTTCTCCTTTCATTTTTCTTGCATTACATTTCCAGAAAGGTATGGATGTTAGCTTTTTAGTTCCACTGGAATCACTTCATTTCGATCTCTAGAACTCACGTTCTGCACAAAACATCGACTGAACGTCAAATCTACCAATTACCTCCAATTTACTCCTTTTTGCATCTTTCATCCAAAAATGCCTTCAAAACATAAAACAAAGAATATCAAGGTATTTTATATATAAAACATGGACAAAAAATTAGGTAGATGTGGGTGAAACTATCGAATAATATGGTTACATCACATTAGCTTTCACCTCGGAAAACTAATCAAGTCTATAGATTTTGCCGATATCGACGTCACTCGCCGATATCATTAACTATTCCGAAACCGAATAGTTAATCAAGTTTATAAATTTTTCCGATATCGACATCACCCGCCGATATCATTAACTATTCTAAACTCGAATAGTTAATCAAGGTTATATTTCTCCCCTCACTTACCGGAAATGCTGAAGTCAACCAGCTTGTTTCTTTCTATATATATATATATATATATATTTATATATTTCCATCACCTAACCTTTCCTTTACCCCTTTTCTTTTCCTCATCAATAAGCATCACACACAACAACAACAAGCATCAAATTGTTTCTTATAGTTCAATAGTTCAATAGTTAACTAAAATAATTATTGACTAGAGGAGATATAGGTACCGAGTACCTACCTGCTGTGAACGCTTTCGACTTAGCGTTCCCTCGTTGTTGCTTTGTACTCCTCCCACGAGTTCCTCCCGAAACCACAAACACCCACCATTATTCCATATTAATCCACATATCACACACAACAACAACAATGGTAATAATATTCATTTCTCTTTTACCAAATCTTTTCTTTCTCACTACATTCCTCATTATCATCCTTTAACTTTTCAGCTCATTAGTAGTCCAAGTGGACATCTTGAATTCAATTTTAATCACCGTTTATTCTCTTTTTTTATTTTCTGAAGATCAAGACACACTTTATGAAGGGCAAGAAAACAAATTCTACTCTTAACATGGCTAAATTTTGCTATTTTATCAACTTGGTCGAATCACGCCAACGAGGGGTGACAACTCGACCTCTCCTCAGATTTTTTATCCAGTATCCGAGTTCTAGAACTCCAAATTAGACGGGGTTGGCCTTGTTGGAAAGATAACACTCCCAGATACAACTTCTATGAAGGGACCCTCCCTGGATTCTGTATTTTTCAGGTCCAAATTCCCCCAAGAAACAGGGCAACGAATCTGCCCTGTTTTGCAAAAATGGAGAAAGTATCTCCAATTCATCTTCGATCCTTGCTTCCTCATCAATGACAGCCATGCCTTCTCTTTATTCATAAAAACCCTACTCATTTATGCATTTTCCCAACATATTATGTTAAAAAACCTAATTCCCTATTCAAGAAGAATTATGAACTTCTAATCAAATTGAAGTTAATTTCATAGAAATTGGAACTAGAACTCCTTACTTGGATGGAATCTAGACTTTATTTCATAATTTTGGAAGAATCTTAGCCTTCTTCTCCTTGTATATAACCACCCACTCTTCTCCTTCTTTTCTTCTCCAATTCTTCACTTTTCTTCTTGTTAATTCTCCACCCAATCATGTTCCTCCACTTTAGAATTTCAAGGTTTATATGGGTTTTACTAAGTTTGAGTGTTTGCTCCTAGTTTCATGAAGTAAAATTTGAGATTCTCCCTCCCCTATTTCTTTTAGTCTCCAGCCGGCCATGAATGAGAGAAAGGATGGGTATTTATAGTCCCATCTCTTCTTAATTCCATTTTTGGTCTCGTTTTTTTTTTTTGCATATATTTGTATTATAACAACATTTTGTATATTTTATTTTCGGGTTTCACATATATTTTCATTTTAACTATTAAATTTCAAACTTGAGTATGGCGGTAAGAAGTAAAACTTTCATATTAACTCATTTAATCTAATATACATAACACAAGTGATTGGTTATGTATACCTTCTTGGCGTTTTATATTGTTTTAATGTACTAATATTAAAAATAAAAATAAAATATTATTTTAATATATTTCAAAACAAAATCTTTTTTAAGAATACAATTAGTAATGTATTAGAAGATTACTAAAACAATGGAAGATTGAATAAAGAAAAAAAACTAATTTAACATGTTATTAATTTTTTATTATTTTGTTTCGGTACAAGCTGGAAATGAGTTGAAAAAGAAAGCTTAACAAGCTGTTTCCAATTATTTCCAAAACAATTCTAATTTGTGAACCGTGTGGATCCCATATGGGACCTTCATAGTTCAGAGGGTTCTCAGAAACCTTATCATTAATGGTCTTTAGCATTACTCTGTAAGTCAATGACCGAAATGATCTGAAAACTGAGATTTTAGTTTCCAAACAAAGGGCTTAGTTAGGCTTGTGTTCTTCAGAAGAACCTCCTCTTTTGATTTTTTTTATGAAAGATTTCTCACATTACTGAAATTTTGATAAACTATATATGGGAAACTTTTGCTCGATCTCCATATCATGCGATAGATTATTCTCTGATAGCTTGGATTTCATTTCCGAAAAAGCTTCCTACATATCCAAGCTTGAAGAAAATGTCGATCGTTTGCGGAATGAAGTGGAAGAACTAGGAGATCTACATAGGGACGTGACGAGAAAAGTGCAAGTTGAAGAGGAGCAACAAAGGGAGAAGCTAAAACAAGTACGAATGTGGATTTCAAGGGCAGAAGATGCTATATCTAAATCTAATGAACTGCTAAGAGATCGTTCTCAAGAAATTGAAAAACTGTGTCTTAGAGGTTACTGTTCCAAGAACTACATGTCAAGCTATAGGTTTGCCAAAAAAGTGGATGAGGGGCTACGGGTTGTGGCTGATTTAAAGGCGAAGGGAGTTTTCAAAATGGTGGCTGAAAAGATTCCTGCAGGTTCAGGAGCTCCAAGGCCCAGTGAGCCAACAGTGAGGTTGGAGTCAATATTCAATAAGGTGTGGACCTGTCTGAGAGAAGAAGAAGAGGTGGGAATTATAGGGTTATATGGAATGGGAGGTGTGGGAAAAACTACCCTCTTGACTCAAATCAACAACGAGTCTCTCAAGACACCCAATGATTTTGAAATTGTGATTTGGGTAGAGGTGTCAAGAGATTTGAAAACTAGCACTGTTCAAGAAAGCATAGGGAGAAAGATAGGCTATTCTGATGATTTTTGGATGAGAAAACCCTTTTACGAGAAAGCTGGGGACATATTTAATGCCTTGAGCAAGAAAAGGTTTTTATTGTTGCTGGATGATATATGGGTGAGGGTTGATTTAAATAAAATTGGAGTTCCTGTTCCTGTTCCTAATATGAACAATGGTTCCAAGGTAGTTTTCACAACTCGCTCGGAAGAAATTTGTGGTCGGATGGAAGCTCACAAAAGCCGTGAAGGTGGATTGCTTGGAACCCGGATGACTCTTGGGATTTGTTTAAGAAAAAAAGTAGGAGATCAAACTCTTTGTTATCATCCCCGATATTCCTCGCGACTTGCAGAGGCTGTTGCCAGAGAATGTGAAGGTTTGCCCCTTGCGCCATCACTATTGGTCGGCTATGGCTTGCATGAAAGCACTCGAAGAATGGCGCCATGCTATCGAGGTCTTACGTAAATCACCTGCAGAATTTTCGTGCATGGGAGATGAGGTATTCCCTCCGTTGAAGTTTAGTTATGATAATCTACACCAACAAGAAATAAAAACTTGTTTTCTCAGATCGTAGTCTCTTTCCGCAGGACTTTCTCGATAAATAAAACCCGAACCGATACATTATTGGATTGGTGAGGGAATTTTTGATGGGCGTCATGACACTACAGCCAGAGAATCGGGGCATTACGCTATCGGTCATCTTCTTCGTGCATGTTTATTGGAAGATAGAGATGATTGTGTGAGAATGCATGATGTGATTCGCGATATGGCTTTGTGGATAGCATCCGATATTGAAAGGGATCAACACAAATTTTTTCGTGCAAACCGGTCATCAACTAAGCAAGGGTCCCTGAGGTTGGCAAATGGGGACGGTGTCGAAGGGTTTCGTTGATGGCAAATCATATAGAATATCTTTCGAAACACCAAGCTCGCTCCAATCTTCGAACTTTGTTTCTTGGTAGTATTCATTTGAGTAAAATCCTTGGAGGTTTCTTCCAATCTATGCCTAACCCTAACAGCTTCTAGACCCGCCAAATAACAAATACTTATTCGATTGCCTAGGGATGTTTGTGAGTTGGTTTCGCTACAATACCCGAATCTTTCACTGAACAGTGCATAAAGAAGCTGCCGACAGAGTTGAAAGCATTGGTAAAGTTGAGATGTCTCAACCCGGAGTACACGGATTCGCTCTCTCGCTACCACACGGAGTGATATCTTGTTTCCAAGATGCGTATATTAAGAATGTTCCGTTGTGGTTCTTCCGAACGAGAAGATGAAGACCGTATTCTTTCACTGAGATGAGTCCTTGGTAGATGAACTGCAGTGCTTGGAAGAACCGAATATGCTGATCGCCACCATAAGAAGTGTCTGCTGCTCTTGAGCTGATTATCAAGCTCCCGAGGGATGCAGAATTCTACTCGAGCTCTACACCCTCGAAGCTTTTCCATGATTCAAAGGTAGTCAATTTCTCATCATTAGCAAATATGAAAAAAATCTGGATTCTCTGCACATTAGTGAATGTTGGAGTTTGGAAGAGATTGACTGGGAAAGGGAACTACAAAGATGCAGCTCCCACCAACCTTGCACATGTGGCCACAACCGAGAGACCCTTCCGCGACTCTCCGTGAGTAGATGTAGAAGATTGCGTGAGCTTGAGGAACTTGAACCGCTTATACTTGCTCAAAACCTTGCATTTCTTAGCGTATCAAACCGCCATAAAATGGTAGAGGTAGCAAGTATTGAGAAACTATCTCGATGGTTCCCGAGGTGGTGGAACAGAGCCGTGAAGATCGTGAGCACCATCGGATTTTATGTTTTGCATTTGTTTTAATTAGTATTTGTGTTTAAGTCAATAATGATCAACCTGTTTGATCTAGAAGTCTAGTCTTTATTGAGTTTTTAGATTAAGTCCATTAATGTTTAGGATAAAGGTCAAGAGTTTGTATTTGATTAGAACTCATTCTCTTGTAATCCTTTGATTTTCGCTTTTTCTATAAATAAAAGCTTAGGGATGGCAGTAACTCCAACAAGAAATTCTGCCCCTTGTTCTCGTTTATTATTGCTTAATTATTTTGTCTTCAATTCTTAAGCAATTCTGAAAATCACCCCCGTTCTTGACACTCATTTGAACAAGTATCCGCTTTTTCACGCCGAAGCACAATCCCTCGACAGTGATCCGAACAGATGTTTGTTTGTTCATCGTAAAAATTTTCCAACAAAACCGGTAGAAAAAGTCGCTGAAATGGCGTAATGAAGCTCTAAAAAAAACGTTGTTTTTTCTTCATCATCACATCATACTACCACGTAATCGTAGAAATTTGTTTTTAGTTCATAATATTTCTTGACTGCTTTCCTTCTTTATCTCCCCTTTTCTTCTCTTGTTCCTAGTTTGTAATCCGGTCTTATCCACTTCTATATAATTGATTTGTGAGTATTATCTGTTTGACCCAGATCCTTCAACACTGCTGAGGAAAACAAATTAAACTCAATTGTAGTGTACCTGCCATGACATCTCGCATTGCCCCCACATCTTCCTTGGTCATGTGGTATATCCTGCCCCGAGTCCTTTCCTCCTGGAATTTGGGTCGGTCTTTATTGGCACTTGTCCCTGACTGAGTGGGTCGTACAGGTCGATCAACTGTCACTGATTGTTGCTAGCTTTGAGTAGCCATCCCCTGTCCTTGTACTCCTTCAGTGACTCTATGTGGACATTGTTTCTTTCTATGATCCATTTTCCCATAAAGAAAACAACCTCTTCCCAAATACTGGCAGTCTCTCCATCGATGCCCTTCCCCTCTACAAATATAACATCTTCCTGGTGAGGCTGAATAATATTTGGCCCTTGACGGGTCTGACCTCCCATGGATCCCCTGGGATTAACTCATCTAACTCCTCCTGAACTCCCACCATGAACAAAAGTCCCCTATTTTCGGTAATGGCCCGAATGATGACCCACTCTTTCCTTTCTTTGGAGGAGGATTCCTCCCTGTAGAAGGTGTGAAGTCCCTTCTTTTGAATCTTGTGGTCTGACTCTGTTCACTTGTTGACCTTGGTGTGTCATTTTTTACTCTTTCTATACCCTGAGCAGCTCGCACTAACTCTCGAACTGAATGAAACTGCATAGCCACCAAAATTAATTTTAGCTCCTGCCTGAGTCCATCCCCAAAACCGTTCCACTTGATGATGCTCAGTGGGAAGATGGGTGGTGGCAAAGATAGATAGAACCTCCTTTCATACTCCAGGACGGTCATATTCCCCTGTTTCAAATCTAGGAACTCCTGTTCTTTCTCTTTCCCGGTGCTGCCAGGAGTAATATCGTTCCTCGAATTCTCTCGAAAGTTTCCCCACCTCAATTCTTCACCTTCCCTTCTTTCTCTGATGGTCTCCCACCAGGAGTGGACACTCTCCGTTAACAGCTGGGTCACACAATCTACCCGGGTTTCCTCCGACACCTGAATCTGATCTATAACCATTTCTACCTTCCTCAGCCAATGCCCTGCTACTTCAGCGTCTTCTTCCCCTGAATAGGTCGTGCAACCCATTTCTCGCATGCCTTTCACCCATTGAACTAGGGTGATTACTCTTTCTGTCCGAGGAGTGGCATTGGATGCACCTGCGACCATCCCTGCTGCTACTGCTTTGACCAATTGCTCAAGAAATACAAGGTCTGAATAGGGATTCGAGGTGACCATCGATATCACTAGCGTTGGCCCGTCTTGTGATCCTTGGCCACCCGGTGTTTTAGCCGGCGACACTTCTGTCCGAGAAGTAAAAGGGTTATCCTGATGTCCCCCCGAATCTCCCCTCTCTGAATGGGCCGACGCCATAGATTGACGAGAGGCAGTATCCATTAATGGATCCCTTTCGGTTTCATTCCCAGAAATTGAGTCATACTCTCTTCCTTGCACAGGGGACGAAACAACCCTTGCGGTTTGCCATGTACGAACCATCTTGAAACATTTTTCTAGAATCACATTAGTAATTCAATCCCTGAAACTACAACCAAATGCTCTGATACCAACTGTAACAACCCCAGTTTATACGTCAATCTTTCCCCCTATAAAGGGTAGATGGAGCATAATTTTTTTTTTCTCTCGCCGAAATTTCTAGTGAAATTTCAGCAGAGTCTCCCCTATATCGGGAGATCCCAAGTTATCGACAATGTAACTTGTACACAATTTTCATCACATCTCATCCACAATCACATCCATGTTTAATACAAACAACTGCACAATTCATTCCAGAATATGCCCAGGACCATATTCATTCCCAAACTCCATCTTACATCACACGCATAAGATAATAATTAAAAGAGCCAATTCGAACACGAAGATTTCATATACATATACATATACATAAATATACATATACATAAATATATATATATATATATATATATATATATATATATATATATATATATATATATATATATATATATATAACATAACACAATTTAATATTCTAACATAGTCTAGTACTTTCTAATATCCCAAGCGTAAGTTGATACATTTAATAGTCCAGAAACAAAATATTACAAATATACTATTCTATACAGTTTACAAGTTTTTCTGTATAACAAAATTACATCACAAATCCCTAAGTTCCTAACTTATAAAAAAAGAGATCAAGGACTTAAAATCTATTCCTGACGGGAATGGGAGGAACCTACAAAATATAGATTTTTCCATATAAGTAAAAACAATTAAGTAAATACAAGCAATTTACAGAAGAAATTCAAACATATCGATCAATCTACTTAAATCATATGAGATTCTAAATACAACCATATACACCTTTTGAAGGTTATATAAAGAAAATTTGTTTCTTGTACTACTTCTCCCCCCTCCACATCGAAAAGACTATAGCCAACACTAATGACCCCCATTAGTGTCTTTAGTTGCTTGTCCTGGAAACAACTAATCAGTTTCATAAAAATGTCGACACGAACATAACCGTTTGTGTCATTAACTATTTTCTTAAAACCAAAATAGTTAATCATTGTTCTGTATTACCTTGGGAGGTTCTCAGTTATGCCGATGTCAAGAATTCTTGACATCATTATGTTGCGATGTTGTGGTCGCACAAATTAATTACCCTAGCTTAAAACACACAAGATAGTATAGAGCAAGCAAGGGGTTCGATCGCATGCGAGGAAGTTTCAAGTCAGATTTTTTATGTTGTACTTTATGTGATTAGGGGGATTTGGTTTGTGATTATCTAAACTATGGCAGCAATTAAACTAGCAAACAAAATCAATTAAAACTGAAACTTATCAAGAAAACAAACCTTGGTCACAAGCATACATCCACCCTCACGAATTTAGAACCGATCCTTGAAACAAAAAAATGCAATTTATGTTCTGAAATTTTATCTTTTCTTAGCGTGATTAATTAGCGGATCCGTCAGTATAACTAATCCTAACCAACAAACAATCAAAGTGTCCGCACTAATGATTCAATTTAATGGTAGCCTTAAGAACTAGATAATTTCATCAAGATTAACATACAAGTTGTCTGCAACTTGTGTGAATTTATTCAAATGTTCTCCCTAAGTTCAATAATGTAGTTCCGCCACAATTATCAAGCTTAGTTGCTTCACAAGTTCATATATCACAACTCCGGTTTTGATATTAAACTTAGCAATAGATTGTTCACAGCAATAACTTAGAGTCTGCTCTAGCAATCATCAACAACAATCATAGGAAATATGCATAAGAAAACAATCATGATTTAGGGTTTGGAGGAGGAAGATTTTGTGTTTTCTTTTGTGCTAGCAGCCACTTCCTTGCTCCTCATCTCCTTTATATATGCTTAGAAACCCTAGTGTCTATTTTACAAAATAGTCCTTCCTTATGTTGGCAGAATTTAGTTGTCCCTTGTAAAATTCATATCTCCTTCATATCACATCGTTTTGATCTGACATTTGGAGCGTTTATAGGTCTTTGAGTCCTGAATCCACAAAATTGTGTTTGCATCAATCGGACTTCTGTATATCCAGATATTAAATTTTGAATGGCCAAAGGTCAACACTGGCAGAATGAGAGATTTGACTTTGCAGGATGTGATTTCCATGATCTTTCTCCTTTTATTTTTCTTGCATTATATTTCCAGAAAGGTATGGATGTTAGCTTTTTAGTTCCACTGGAATCACTTCATTTCGATCTCTAGAACTCACGCTCTGCACAAAACATCGACTGAACGTCAAATCTACCAATTACCTCCAATTTACTCCTTTTTGCATCTTTCATCCAAAAATGCCTTCAAAACATAAAACAAAGAATATCAAGGTATTTTATATATAAAACATGGATAAAACATTAGGTAGATATGGATGAAACTATTGAATAATATGGTTACATCACATTAGCTTTTTCACCTCGGAAAACTAATCAAGTCTATAGATTTTGCCGATATCGACGTCACTCGCCGATATCATTAACTATTCCGAAACCGAATAGTTAATCAAGTTTATAAATTTTTCCGATATCAACATCACACGCCGATATCATTAACTATTCTGAACCCGAATAGTTAATCAAGGTTTATATTTCTCCCCTCACTTACCGGAAATGCTGAAGTCAACCAGCTTGTTTCTTTCTATATATATATATATATATATTTCCATCACCTAACCTTTCCTTTACCCCTTTTCTTTTCCTCATCAATAAGCATCACACACAACAACAACAACAAGCATCAAATTGTTTCTTATAGTTCAATAGTTAACTAAAATAATTATTGACTAGAGGAGATATAGGTACCGAGTACCTACCTGCTGTGAACGCTCGACTTGCGTTCCCCTGTTGTTGCTGTACTCCTCCCGCAGTTCCTCCTGAAACCACAAACACCCACCATTATTCCATATTAATCCACATATCACACACAACAACAACAATGGTAATAATATTCATTTCTCTTTTACCAAATCTTTTCTTTCTCACTACATTCCTCATTATCATCCTTTAACTTTTCAGCTCATTAGTAGTCCAAGTGGACATCTTGAATTTAATTTTAATCACCGTTTATTCTCTTCTTTTTATTTTCTGAAGATCAAGACACACTTTATGAAGGGCAAGAAAACAAATTCTACTCTTAACATGGCTAAATTTTTGCTATTTTATCAACTTGGTCGAATCGCCTAGCAGGGGGTGACAACTTCGACCTCTCCTCAGATTTTTTTATCCAGTATCCGGAGTTCTAGAACTCCAAATTAGACGGGGTTGGCCTTGTTGGAAAGATAACACTCCCGGATACAACTTCTATGAAGGGACCCTCCACGGATTACTGTATTTTTCAGGTCCAAATTCCCCCAAGAAACAGGGCAATGAATCTGCCCTGTTTTGCAAAAATGGAGAAAGTATCTCCAATTCATCTTCGATCCTTGCTTCCTCATCAATCACAGCCATGCCTTCCCTTTATTCATAAAAACCCTACTCATTTATGCATTTTCCCAACATATTATGTTAAAAAACCTAATTCCCTATTCAAGAAGAATTATGAACTTCTAATCAAATTGAAGTTAATTTCATAGAAATTGGAATTAGAACTCCTTACTTGGATGGAATCTAGACTTTATTTCATAATTTTGGAAGAATCTTAGCCTTCTTCTCCTTGTATATAACCACCCACTCTTCTCCTTCTTTTCTTCTCCAATTCTTCACTTTTCTTCTTGTTAATTCTCCACCCAATCATGTTCCTCCACTTTAGAATTTCAAGGTTTATATGGGTTTTACTAAGTTTGAGTGTTTGCTCCTAGTTTCATGAAGTAAAATTTGAGATTCTCCCTCCCCTGTTTCTTTTAGTCTCCAGCCGGCCATGAATGTTCTTAATTCCATTTTTGGTCCCGTTTTTTTTTTTTGCATATATTTGTATTATAACAACATTTTGTATATTTTATTTTCGGGTTTCACATATATTTTCATTTTAACTATTAAATTTCAAACTTGAGTATGGCGGTAAGAAGTAAAACTTTCATATTAACTCATTTAATCTTAATATACATAACACAAGTTATTGGTTATGTATACCTTCTTGGTGTTTTATATTGTTTTAATGTACTAATATTAAAAATAAAAATAAAATATTATTTTAATATATTTCAAAACAAATCTTTTTTAAGAATACAATTAGTAATGTATTAGAAGATTACTAAAACAATGGAAGATTGAATAAAGAAAAAAAACTAATTTAACATGTTATTAATTTTTTATTATTTTGTTTCGGTACAAGCTGGAAATGAGCTGAAAAGAAAGCTTAACAAGCTGTTTCCAATTATTTCCAAAACAATTCTAATTAGTGAACCGTGTGGATCCCATATGGGACCTTCATAGTTCAGATGGTTCTCAGAAACCTTATCATTAATGGTCTTTAGTATTATTCTGTAAGTCAATGACCGAAATGATCTGAAAACTGAGATTTTAGTTTCCAAACAAAGGGCTTAGTTAGGCTTGTGTTCTTCTGAAGAACCTCCTCTTTTGATTTTTTTCATGAAAGATTTCTCACATTACTGAAGTTTTGATAAACTATATATGGGAAACTTTTGCTCGATCTCCATATCATGCGATAGATTATTCTCTGGTAGCTTGGATTTCATTTCCAGAAAAGCTCCCTACATATCCAAGCTAGAAGAAAATGTCGATCGTTTGTGGAATGAAGTGGAAGAACTAGGAGATCTACATAGGGACGTGACGAGAAAAGTGCAAGTTGAAGAGGAGCAACAAAGGGAGCAGCTAGAACAAGTACGAATGTGGATTTCAAGGGCAGAAGATGCTATATCTAAATCTAAGGAACTGCTAAGAGATCGTTCTCAAGAAATTGAAAAACTGTGTCTTAGAGGTTACTGTTCCAAGAACTACATGTCAAGCTATAGGTTTGCCAAAAAAGTGGATGAGGGGCTACGGGAAGTGGCTGATTTAAAGGCCAAGGGAGGTTTTTGTAAGCTGATTATTTTGCTCAGATATATAGCATTATAAAAAAAAATCTAAGACCGTTAATATTTTTTGCATTTTAAAAAATTTGTTTATGGCTACAGTGAAGTGGAGGGCAATTGACTCGTATAAAAAATTATTTTTATTTTTTACTTGAAATTAAAATTTTTTGGTGTTTTTAGATCATTTTCATGTGCTGATGTCAAAAATGATTTAAAAAAAAATAATATTTTAATGCATTTCTGAACGAAATACACTTTCAAAAGCAACTTCAACCACACTCCCAAACAGGAACTTAATATTGAAAGGAAAAATTAAAAAAAAAAAAAACATAAAAAATCACTAAGTCAACCGACCACACTCGTTATCTGAGTCATGAGAATGAGACAAAGTCATAGAATACAAACCAAAATAAATTATGAAGCCTAATTCAATTCTCAACTAACATAATATTGAGGGATGAGACTAGAAAAATTATATGACAACTAGCTTAATCCAAGTTAACTTAGATTAATTCAATGTTGAATAATTAATTTGAACAACCCAAGTCAACTTAGATTAAGTCATTGAGCTTGAATAACCTAATAGAAATTAAATAAAATACTTAGATTAACTTAATGTTAAATAATTAAATTTAACATGTTATTAATTTTTTATTTTTTTGTTTCGTTGCAAGCTGGAAATGAGCTAAAAAGAAAGTTTAACAAGCTGTTTACAATTATTTCCAAAACAATTCTAATTGGTGAACCGTGTGGATCCCATATGGGACCTTCATACTTCAGAGGGTTCTCAGAAACCTTATCATTAATGGTCTTTAGCATTATTCTGTAAGTCCATGAAAAACTCAAGTCAATGACCACAACGATCTGAAAAAGTGAGATTTTAGTTTCCAGACAAAGGGCTTAGTTAGGCTTGTGTTCTTCTGAAGAACCTCCTCTTTTGACGTTTTTTTCCTGAAAGATTTCTCACATTACTGAAATCTTGATAAAATATATATGGGTAACTTTTGCTCGATCTCCATATCATGCGATAAATTACTCTCTGATTGCTTGAATTTCACGTTCAGAAAAGCTGTCTACATATCCAAGCTTAAAGAAAATGTCGATCGTTTGCGGAAAGCAGTGGAAGAACTAGAAGATCTACATAGTACCGTGACGGGAAGAGTGCAAGATGAAGAAAGGCAACAAAGGAGGCCAGCTAGCACAAGTACAAAGGTGGATTTCAAGAGCAGAAGATGCTATATCTAAATCTAATGAACTGCTAAGAGATGGTCCTCAAGAAATTGAGAAACTGTGTCTTAGAGGTTACTGTTCCAAGAACTACAAGTCAAGCTACAGGTTTGCCAAAAAAAGTGGATGAGG
>CM055441.1:28309135-28437913 GCA_029228465.1 Salix viminalis
ATAGTTCTATGAGTCTGGAATCCAACAAAATGGGGTTGGCATCAATCGGTGTTGCGATGTCGCGGTCGTACAAATTAATTACCCTAGCTTAAAACAAATTAGACAAGATAGTATATAGCAAGCAAGGGGTCGATCCCACGAGGACAGTTATGATTTTTGTGCTATATGCTGGGGGGGAGGGGGGGGTTGGAAGTTGTCTAGGCTAGGCTAAAGCAAACTAAGCGAAAATTATTGAAATTTATCAATAAAGCAAACCTTGGTCACAAGTCAACATCCACCTACAGAAATTAGAACTGATCATGGAAACGACACATCAATTTATATTCTGAATATTTATCTCTTCTTAAAATTGGTTCGTTAACAGATCCGCCGTATAACTTACCCTAACCATCAAACAACCACGGTCTCACACTAGTAATTTGATTCAATGGCAGCATTAAAAAACTAGATAAATTTATCAATCAAGCATTATAAATAAGAATACAATCGAGAACGATAAAGAACATAAATCTTCATGAATTTGTTTACATGCAAACTTCAAAACTCAATTACTCTTCGGGATTTAAAAGAAATCCATGCCATGCCAAAGTGATAGGTCCTCTCATTGATATACACTCCAACACTCATGTGTTTAGGGCTTATGTGTTTAAATCTCTCAAATTCAATCAATGAATATGTTCTACCATAAGCTTGCTCTTCAATCTCATCTTCATTACTAAAAATATTACAAACAATGCATGAATCAAAAGGTCTTATTTTCCGGTTGTAATGGGGCTAAGGTTAAGGTGATGTAAGAGAGAGTACAAGAAAAGGTTCAAACCAAAGACAGTAGAGCATTATGAAAAAAAATGATATTTTAACCAAGATATTCCATCAAAACACATCAATTTTCAATCTTCAAGCACCAATGCTTAGCTTCTTTCGATTTCAAGCTCTTTTCTATTTCTTTTTTTTTCTTTTTTTCTTTTCTTGTTCTTTTTTTTTCTTTTTCACCTTTGGCAACTTTGCCCATCTTTTCATCAAGCATCACTTCTTCTTTCTTTTCACATAATTTTCAACCATAATTCCATGAGATATCACAAGTATATGCTCTACTAATCCTTGGCCAGGGAAAAAGAGGAAAACATATAAAAAGTTTAAGGCATATACATGGATAAAGCAAAGAAAAGATAAACAAGCTCAAAAGGGGCTCACTAAAGATAATATGCTTTAGGTTGGCTTTTTGGCTCAAGCAGTTAAATTCCTAATGCCTTTATCATCTTCATGCATCTATGTAATCCGAATGTAATCTCAACAAGATATGAAGCAAGTTCTAGAGATACATATCATTGAAAGAACGAACAATCAAAAAATATAATGTTGAAGGCTCAAAAGCTTACATTGGTATAACACTATAAAGTCAACATGGCATATTTTCAAAGTCAATCCCTAAACCAATTAAACATTAAAACTTGCATGCACACTCGTTCATTCAATCTATATATTCATCTATCTCACTTAATTCTCATGCATAATACTCATATTCTCATAAACCAATGGGAGTTCAAAAATATCAATCATAGATTTTTTTCTCTTTTTTTTTTGAAAAATAAAGAAAACAAAATAAGAAAACTGACATTTTCCCAATACCCCCACACTTAAAACACAACATTGTCCTGAATGTTGAAAATGAAAGAAAAGGGATATAAGAGAATGACAAAAATGCAAATAAATAAATAAATAAATAAATAAAAGATAAGGGAAAAGGAAAGCAAATCTGATTTTTTTTTGTGCTCCCAGGAAGCGCTTCTGTTTTGTGTCATTGGCTCGACATGTGGTATGCTCATTCTTCATAGATCAGTTCAGCTAACTCCACAAAAGCGGTGATTTCTATCGTCCAACTTTCATAGAAAGGTTTTAAGCGATGCCCATTGAGATTGAGTACGTTATTTGTTTTTAAACTTGTAATTTCAACTGCACCATAAGGAAAAACATTAGAAACAACAAAGGGCCCAATCCAACGAGAACGTAACTTACCAGGAAAAAGGTTCAAACGCGAATGATAGAGAAGGACTTTGTCTCCAACATGAAACTATTTTCTTGTAATCATTTGGTCATGAAGACTCTTAGTCTTATCTTTGTAAATCTTTGCATTCTCATAAGCATCATTTCGAATCTCTTCCAACTCTTGCAATTGCAACTTTCTTGCAATCCCAGCAACATCATAATCCATGTTACATTTTTTTATGGCCCAAAAAGCTTTATGTTCAAGTTCCACTGGTAGATGACATGCTTTCCCATAAATCATTCTAAAAGGTGACATTCTTATTGGTGATTTATAAGCCGTTCGGTAAGCCCAAAGTGCATCACCAAGTCGCAGACTCCAGTCTCGCCGGTTGGGTTGCACTGTCTTCCCCAAAATGGACTTGATTTCTCGATTTGAAATCTCAGCTTGGCCAAGAAAGTTGTATATCCTTGGTCCTTAGTCAGCTCAAGTGATCAACCACATGGTTTTCAGCACCTTTTTTATCTTTGATTTCAAGATCAAATTCTTGTAAAAGCAAGATCCACCTAATTAATCTTGGTTTGGACTCTTTTTTCTTCAAAAGATACCTCAAAGCTGCATGGTCAGTGAAAACAACTACTTCTGTACCAAGTAAATATGACCTGAATTTTTGTAGAGCAAACACTACTGCAAAAAATTCCTTTTCAGTTGTATTGTAATTGCATTGTGCTCCATCTAACATGCGAGAAGCATAGGCTATAACATGCAAATTCTTACCAATTTCTTGCCCAAGAACAGCCCCTACCGCATAGTCACTCACATCACACATTATCTCAAAAGGTTCATCCCAGTTTGGTGGTTGGATGATAGGGGCAGATGTGACACACCTTTTAAGCTCATCATGGGCATCTTTACATGCTTGATCAAACACAAGAATTATGCTCCATATCAAGAATATAAAAGTCACATGGAATTAGCAAGCTATCAATTTGACTAGGACATCTTCTATCACACCAAGTGGGTAAACAAAACTACAATCTACAAGTTGTATGACAATGTTGGTTTTATTCAAAGGCTTTAAACTAAGAGAATCAAAAACATGTTTAGGCATAACACTAATGGATGCACCTAAATCGCATAGAGCCCTTTTAAAAATAGCATTGCCAATAACACATGGGATAGTAAACACACTAGGGTCTTTTCTGCTTCAAAGGCATATTCTTTTGAACATCGGCAGAATCTGACTTCTCCCATACTTACCATTTCATGACCTTTCAATTTAAAAGCTCTTTTGGTAGTGCACAACTCCTTCAAAAATTTAGCATACTTGGGAATTTGCTTGATAGCATCAATCAAAGGAATGTTGAGTTCCACTTTCTTGAAAACCTCTAAGATCTCTTTTTCTTTGTCTTCTTTCTTAGACCTAGAAGAACTCACGAGGGAAAGGGTGGAATTGTTTTAAAATTGGAATTCATTGAGTGAGGAGTTACCTTTGGAGTGGTTGTCATTGTCTCATTTTGTGAAGGAGTAGTAGGTTTCTTCTTGCTACTCAATTTAGTTTCTATCTCTTATTCTTCCTCCATCTCAACTTGTTTTGACTTCAAGTTCTTTCCCACCTCGCAGCATGATTGCATTAACATTCTCTTTTGGATTTAATGCTTGGGAGGGCAATTTTCCATTCATTTGTGTTTCCAGTTTGCCCACACTTGAAGCTATTTGCCCCATTTGCTTCTCCAAGTTGTGAATACTTGACCTTGTTTCCTGTTGAAAAGACATTACATTTTGCTGCAAGGTCACAGTGTTAGAAGCCAAAGTTTTCATCATCTCACGAAGATCATCACTGGATGATGTCCCCATAACATTGGAGTTAGTGAACGGAGGGGGATGTCTCGCTTGATAATTTTGTTGCGGCTGTGGTTGAAATCCATGGGAATGGAACTGTCTCCCTTGATTGCCTTGTTGAGGTGGGTTCCCATAGAGGAAGTTGGGATGATCTCTCCATCCAGGATTGTACGTGTTAGAAAAGGGATCATACTTATGCTGGGGTTGTCCATTGAATGTTCCATCAACTGCATTTGCTTGCTCAATGTAATCTTCTTGCATTGTTGGGCACATATCCGAAGCATGTCCTTGTAGTGAGCATATGCTACAAACTTTCACCTGCTGTACATTTCCACAAGCCAAAGAATGCACAAGAGAAGTAAGATCATTAACTTTATTCTCAAGGTTAGAAATACTTACCTCATTCACTCGTTTGTTTGAGAAGTCTCCACGGGTGCCAAACTATTTCGAGTTGGCTGCCATGTTTGAGATTAATTGGACTGCAGCACCGGGTGTCTTATCTACCAATGCCCCTCCACTTGCAGCATCAATGATACTACGGTCAGTAGGCATGAATCCTTCATAGAAGTATTGAATGAGCAGCTGATCAGGTATTTGATGATGAGGGCATTGAATGCACAATAGCTCAAATCTTTCCCAATACTTAGCAAGTGTTTCTCCATGAGATTGTCGAATCCCACAAATCATTCCAAGTGTCAATGGAACCTGGGAGAATAGAAAAAAGCCATGCCTTCGCTGCCCCTTTTAAAGAGAAAGGAAAAGCTTTCAACTAAACTTGTTCCTCTTCAACTCCATTTGGTTTCATGCCAACACAAACCATGTGGAACTCCTTGAGATGAGTGTGAGGGATCTTCTCTTGCAAGACCATTGAATGTTGGCAGCAAATGTATAAAACTAGATTTAAGTTCAAAGTTCATATTATTGTCTATGTTTATGCACAATGGTTGGTTTTCCATGTTAGGAGCTGCAAGCTCCTTGAGTGTTTGTTGTCGTGCAACAACCATGATGTTAAAGCGAGCTTGCTTTCCATAAATATTCAGAATATAAATTGATGTGTCGTTTCCATGATCAGTTCTAATTTCTGTAGGTGGATGTTGACTTGTGACCAAGGTTTGCTTTATTGATAAATTTCAATAATTTTCGCTTAGTTTGCTTTAGCCTAGCCTAGACAACTTCCAACCCCCACTTGCATAGCATATAGCACAAAAATCATAATTGTCCTCGTGGGATCGACCCCTTGCTTGCTCTATACTATCTTGTCTAATTTGTTTTAAGCTAGGGTAATTAATTTGTGCGACCGCGACATCGCAACACCGATTGATGCCAACCCCATTTTGTTGGATTCCAGACTCATAGAACTATAAACGATCCAAATTTCAGCTCAAAACGATGTGTTTTGAATGAGATATGATTTTTACAAGGGACAATTAAATTCTGCCAACTCAAGGAAGGACTATTTTGTAAAATAGAAACTAGGGTTTCTAAGCATATATAAAGGAGAAGAGGCAGCAAGGGACTTCGGCCAGCAGCAAAGAAAAACACAAATCTTCCTCATCCAAACCCTAAATCATGTTTTCTTTCATCCTTTTATTTAGTTGTTCAATAAACATGCAAGGCTAGACTCTTTTGCTTGGTTGCAAGGACACGGAAACCTTCAGATTTCAAGAACTGTGAAATCTATTTTTACCTCAATTTTTCAGTTTATATGATGAATATGTTTGTTCTCCCATGCTTATTGTCCTATGATTGTTTATTTAACTGCTAAGAGCGGACTCGAAGTTATTATTGTAGACAATCGATTACTAAGTTTGATATCAAAACCAGAGTTGTGGTATATGAACTTGTGAAGCAACTAAGTTAGTAATTGTAGCGGATCTACGTTATTAATCTTAGGGAGAACATTCAATCGAACTAAACATATATTGCGGACAATTATGTTTCTTAATTGATCATTTTATCTAGTTTTTAATGCTGCCATTGAATCAAATTACTAGTGCGGAGACTGTGGTTGTTTGATGGTTAGGGTAAGTTATACGGCGGATCTGTTAACGAACCAATTTTAAGAAGAGATAAATATTCAGAATATAAATTGATGTGTCGTTTCCATGATGAGTTCTGATTTCTGTAGGTAGATGTTGACTTGCGACCAAGGTGTGCTTTATTGATAAATTTTAGTTTTATATAATTTTCGATTAGTTTGCTTTATCCTAGCCTAGAAAACTCCCAACCTTATAGAAAAATTAAAATAAGTTATGAATGTTAAGAACTGTGAGATCTATTTTTACCTCAATTTTTCAGTTTATATGATGAATATGTTTGTTCTCCTATGCTAATTGTCCTATGATTGTTTATTTAACTGCTAAGAGCGGACTCGAAGTTATTATTGTAGACAATCGATTACTAAGTTTGATATCAAAACCAGAGTTGTGGTATATGAACTTGTGAAGCAACTAAGTTAGTAATTGTAGCGTATCTACGTTATTAATCTTAGGGAGAACATTCAATTGAACTAAACATATATTGCGGACAATTATGTTTCTTAATTGATCATTTTATCTAGTTTTTAATGCTGCCATTGAATCAAATTACTAGTGCGGAGACTGTGGTTGTTTGATGGTTAGGGTAAGTTATAAGGCCGATCCGTTAACGAACCAATTTTAAGAAGAGATAAATATTCAGAATATAAATTGATGTGTCGTTTCCATGATCAGTTCTAATTTCTGTAGGTGGATGTTGACTTGTGACCAAGGTTTGCTTTCTTGATAAATTCCAATAATTTTCGCTTAGTTTGCTTTAGCCTATCCTAGACAACTTCCAACCCCCCCACTCCACTTGCATAGCATATAGTACAAAAATCATAATTGTCCTTGTGGGATCGACCCCTTGCTTGCTCTATACTATCTTGTCTAATTTGTTTTAAGCTAGGGTAATTAATTTGTGCGACCGCGACATCGCAACACCGATTGATGCCAACCCCATTTTGTTGGATTCGAGACTCATAGAACTATAAAGCGATCAAATTTCAGCTCAAAAGCGATGTGTTTTGAATGAGATATGATTTTTACAAGGGACAATTAAATTACGCCAACTCAAGGAAGGACTATTTTGTAAAATAGAAACTAGGGTTTCTAAGCATATATAAAGGAGAAGAGGCGACAAGGGACTTGACCCGGCATCAAAGAAAACACAAATCTTCCTCATCCAAACCCTAAATCATGTTTTCTTTCATCCTTTTATTTAGTTGTTCAATAAACATGCAAGGGCTAGACTCTTTTGCTTGGTTGCAAGGACACGGAAACCTTCGATTTCAATAAGCTGTGAGATCTATTTTTTTACCTCAATTTTTTCAGGTTTATATGATGAATATGTTTGTTCTCCTATGCTTATTGTCCTATGATTGTTTATTTAACTGCTAAGGCCGGACTCGAAGTTATTATTGTAGACAATCGATTACTAAGTTTGATATCAAAACCAGAGTTGTGGTATATGAACTTGTGAAGCAACTAAGTTAGTAATTGTAGCGGATCTACGTTATTAATCTTAGGGAGAACATTCAATCGAACTAAACATATATTGCGGACAATTATGTTTCTTAATTGATCAATTTATCTAGTTTTTAATGCTGCCATTGAATCAAATTACTAGTGCGAGCAGTGTGGTTATTTGATGGTTAGGAGTAAGTTATAAGGCCCGATCCGTTAACGAACCAATTTTAAGAAAGAGATAAATATTCAGAATATAAATTGATGTGTCGTTTCCATGATCAGTTCTAATTTCTGTAGGTGGATGTTGACTTGTGACCAAGGTTTGCTTTGTTGATAAATTTCAATAATTTTCGCTTAGTTTGCTTTAGCCTAGCCTAGACAACTTCCAACCCCGCCACTTGCATAGCATATAGTAGAAAAAAATCATAAGCTGTCCTCGTGGGATCGACCCCTTGCTTGCTCTATACTATCTTGTCTAATTTGTTTTAAGCTAGGAGTAATTAATTTGTGCGACCAGCGACATCGCTAACACCGATTGATGCCAACCCCATTTTGTTGGATTCGGACTCATAGAACTATAAAGCGATCAAATTTCAGCTCAAAAGCGATGTGTTTTGAATGAGATATGATTTTTTTACAAGGGACAATTAAATTCTGCCAACTCAAGGAAGGACTATTTTGTAAAAATAGAAACTAGGGTTTCTAAGCATATATAAAGGAGAAGAGGCGACAAGGGACTTGACCCCGTGACAAAGAAAACACAAATCTTCCTCATCCAAACCCTAAATCATGTTTTCTTTCATCCTTTTATTTAGTTGTTCAATAAACATGCAAGGCTAGACTCTTTTGCTTGGTTGCAAGGACCACGGAAACCTTGATTTCAATAATTGTGAGATCTATTTTTACCTCAATTTTTCAGTTTATATGATGAATATGTTTGTTCTCCTATGCTTATTGTCCTATGATTGTTTATTTAACTGCTAAGAGCGGACTCAAAGTTATTATTGTAGACAATCGATTACTAAGTTTGATATCAAACCAGAGTTGTGGTATATGAACTTGTGAAGCAACTAAGTTAGTAATTGTAGCGGATCTACGTTATTAATCTTAGGGAGAATATTCAATCGAACTAAACATATATTGCGGACAATTATATTTCTTAATTGATCAATTTATCTAGTTTTTAATGCTGCCATTGAATCAAATTACTAGTACGAACAATGTGGTTATTTGATGGTTAGGGTAAGTTATAAGGCCGATCCGTTAACAAACCAATTTTAAGAAGAGATAAATATTCAGAATATAAATTGATGTGTCGTTTCCATGATCAGTTCTAATTTCTATAGGTGGATGTTGACTTGTGACCAAGGTTTGCTTTATGATAAATTTCAATAATTTTCGCTTAGTTTGCTTTAGCCTAGCCTAGCCAACTTCCAACCCCCACTCCACTTGCATAGCATATAGTACAAAAATCATAACTGTCCTCGTGGGATCGACCCCTTGCTTGCTCTATACTATCTTGTCTAATTTGTTTTAAGCTAGGGTAATTAATTTGTGCGACCGCGACATCGCAACACCGATTGATGCCAACCCCATTTTGTTGGATTCCAGACTCATAGAACTATAAACGATCCAAATTTCAGCTCAAAACGATGTGTTTTGAATGAGATATGATTTTTACAAGGGACAATTAAATTCTGCCAACTCAAGGAAGGACTATTTTGTAAAATAGAAACTAGGGTTTCTAAGCATATATAAAGGAGAAGAGGCAGCAAGGGACTTCGGCCAGCAGCAAAGAAAACACAAATTTTCCTCATCCAAACCCTAAATCATGTTTTCTTTCATCCTTTTATTTAGTTGTTCAATAAACATGCAAGGCTAGACTCTTTTGCTTGGTTGCAAGGACACAGAAACCTTCAGATTTCAAGAATTGTGAGATCTATTTTTACCTCAATTTTTCAGTTTATATGATGAATATGTTTGTTCTCCTATGTTTATTGTCCTATGATTGTTTATTTAACTGCTAAGAGCGGACTCGAAGTTATTATTGTAGACAATCGATTACTAAGTTTGATATCAAAACCAGAGTTGTGGTATATGAACTTGTGAAGCAACTAAGTTAGTAATTGTAGCGGATCTACGTTATTAATCTTAGGGAGAACATTTAATCGAACTAAACATATATTGCGGACAATTATGTTTCATAATTGATCAATTTATCTAGTTTTTAATGCTACCATTGAATCAAATTACTAGTGCGAACAGTGTGGTTATTTGATGGTTAGGGTAAGTTATATGGCGGATCCGTTAACGAACCAATTTTAAGAAGAGATAAATATTCAGAATATAAATTGATGTGTCGTTTCCATGATGAGTTCTGATTTCTGTAGGTAGATGTTGACTTGCGACCAAGGTGTGCTTTATTGATAAATTTTAGTTTTATATAATTTTCGATTAGTTTGCTTTATCCTAGCCTAGAAAACTCCCAACCTTATAAAAAAATTAAAATAAGTTATGAATGTTATTTTTTAAATCAATCAATATTGATGATGAAATCGAATAAATATTAAAATAAAAGGAGAACAAATTTCTTTTATCGGAGTCAACCTGAGTTAAATTATCAAACCCGTAACTCGAGTAATAAGATAGGGATAACCCCACAGTATACAAATAAAAAACAAATTAAATTTTAAACCATTTCAATGTTGCAGGTTGTATTAAAAAATCAATTAAAAAAAAACAATTGAAATCAATCCTGAACAACTTGTTAATTAGGTCATAAAATCAGGATAACCTCATGAAAACAAAATAAAAAAACTACTTGAAAGCTCAATTCCAATAGATCCATTATTGAAGGTTAAAATAAAGAAAAAACAAATTTAATAGATGACACTGAGATAATTCCATATAAAGTGAATAAAAAAAATTGAAGCCTAATTCCAAAATATTCAATTAGAAAATGATAAAAAATATATCAAGTCAGGTCAATCTGTCAAACCTACGATCTAAGTCATAAAATCAGGATAAACTCACAAAAAACAAATAAAAAATAATGAAGATCAATCTTTAACCACCCCAATATTGAAGAATAAAATCAAGAAAAAAGAATCATTTAGAAGAAAAAAAAACAATAAAAAATGATCTAAGTTAACCTATTAAACTCGTGATCTAGATTATGAGATTAAGATAAATTCATAGAAAGAAAAAAAAATTATGATGTCTCACTTTAATATAATATAATATTAAAGGTTGCAATCAAGAAAAAAAATATTAAATCCATCATACCAGTACATAGCCTAAAAGAAAAACAAAAAAATACAAAACATAATTCTCAAATTAACCTAATATTGAAGGAAAACAAAAATGAGTTGTTGAAGGATGAAATTAAAATAAAAAATAGTATGTTAACGAATAATATTTTATGATTGTTTCTACGGTGATTTAGTTCTACTATTTAATATTTTGCTGATTATGAAGTATAATTCTTAGAATAGCCTAATATTATATTAAAGGAAATAATTGAAAAAAGAATACTAAATAAAAAAAGTAAGTTGTTAAAAGGTAAAATTAAAAAAAAATATATAATGTTATTTCAATAAATAATATTTTATAAGTATGGCTACTATGATTTAACCACCCTTTTAATATTAACTTATTTCCATGAATTGTTTCTAATATTTTCTTACTTTATTGCATCATTAATTAAGAATGTGATACCTTTGAAGATGACCATTTTTTTTAAAAAATAAATTTTATAATGTATTGAAGAATGGCCTAAAATAATGAAAAATTAATAATAGTTACTCATGAAAGGAAGATTATTTTAAAAAATATGGAGAACGACACATCGCATGATTTATTTAAAAAATAATAATAAAATAATCTAAGATGAAATATAAAAATAACTCAATAAAAATAGTTAAGCTTGATTTAACCAACAATTATTTATTTATTTTGTCTAAGTGAACTCTATTGGCTTCAAGATTTGACCAATAATGTTTTTTACACCAAAAAATATAGATAAATAAATAGGTGTGTGTGTAAAAAGCATAATATTAAATTTGAGCTCTTGCTTGGAAAGCCCCCTTTATAAATTCCTCATGTCTCATCAATCCTCTATGCTCTTATGCTTTTAATGCATTTACCGATTCTCCTATAGATTCAGTGGTTTAGTCTTTTGATTCTTCTAATGAAGAAATCTTTGACTCATATTTTTTCAAGCATGGTAACCATTTTTTGTTTGCACAGTTTGTTCATCAGGAAAATCTTTTTCAAGCAATCTCACCAAATTTTTTAGAATAGTTTTTTAATGTTTTTTTGTCTCCTTCATCTTTTTGCATTTCAGGTTTTGTGATCAAGTTGAGTAATTGCATATTTTTTGACTCTTTCATTGTGTTGGTATTCTTTTTTAAGATAGTCGCAAGTACCCTTTGCAAACTCCAAATTCATTATTCTTGTTAATAATTTAATATTGTGTTTGACATGGCAAGATGTCAACAGGCTTTAGCTCTGGAGTTTCTTGTTTTTTTTACTTGCGAATATATGTTTGAGCTATTGTTAGATTTGCAGGTGATTCAAGAACAACATAATTTTCTTATGCAGCCTCCCAAAAATCTAATGCTTCTAATGGCCCAGGCTTCATAGCTATCACCATGAAAAAATGGTGGTGAACCATATGTTGGGTATGCTATAGAGTTGGTTAGAGAGATAGTTACATCCTGTTAGCAATTTGTTAGTAGTTAGTTAGAGTTGGTTAGCTGTTAACTACTTGTGCGGTTAGCTGTCAACTACTTGTGTAAATACTACTATAAAAGGATGAATGGGTCCATGAATAGAGGGGATTTTCACAGAAACCAACACTTAAGAACTGTGAATCTCAACAGTGATATGGTTGGATCAGTTTTCAATGCATTTCTCTAAGTGATCATTATTTACAATTATATCAAAATCCTGTTTTCAGGATCTGTTGTTGTATGATTGTTACTTCTAGCTGTTGGATTATTTGGCTGTGATTGTAAAATATGTAATACTGTGATGGAGCACAATTTGTTGAATAGTAGCATATTCCTTGTGGATTTATTATGAAATAACATTTGGAAACTTCGATTTGCTTTCATTTTGAGATTTTTATCACACGAAAGTTTGAGAACCTTTACTGTAAGCATATATGTTTTGGAATTTTGCAATAATAAACAGAACAAGGGGCAGAATTTCTTGTTAGGTTACTGCCATCCCTAAGCTTTTATTTATAGGAAAACGAAAATCAAGGATTACAAGAGAATGAGTTCTAATCAAATACAAACTCTTGACCTTTATCCTAAACATTAATGGACTTAATCTAAAACTCAATAAAGACTAGACTTCTAGATCAAACAGTTGATCATTATTGACTTAAACACAAATACTAATTAAAACAAATGCAAAACATAAAATCCTGGTGGTGCTCTGTTCTTCACGGCTCTGTTCCACCACCTCAGGAACCTCGGGTAGTTTCTCAATACTTGCTACCTCTACCATTTTATGGCAGTTTGACACGCTAAGAAATGTAAGGTTTTGAGCAAGTATAAGCCAGTTCAAGTTCCTCAAGCTCCTGCAATCTTCTACATCTACTCTGGAGAGGCTGCGGAAGGGTCTCTCGGTTGTGGCCACATGTGCAAGGTTGGTGGGAGCTGCATCTTTTGTAGTTCCCTTTCCCAGTCAATCTCTTCCAAACTCCAACATTCACTAATGTGCAGAGAATCCAGATTTTTCATATTTGCTAATGATGAGAAATTGACTACCTTTGAATCATGGAAAAGCTCGAGGTGTAGAACTCGAGTAGAATTCTGCATCCCTCGGGAGCTTGATAATTGGTCAAGAGCAGCAGCACTTCTTATGGTGACAGTCAGCACATTCAGTTCTTCCAAGCACTGCAGTTCTTTCAAGCACTTCAGTTCATCTACCAAGGACACATCAGAAGAACCACAACGGAACATTCTTAATATACGCATCATCGAGAAACAAGATATCACTTTTATGCCTGGTAGCAGAGAGAGCGAATCCGTGTACTCCAGGTTCAGACATCTCAACTTTACCAATGCTTTCAACTCTGTTGGCAGCTCTTTTATGCCTGTTCGTGAAAGATTCAGGTATTGTAGCGAAACCAACTCACAAACATCCCTAGGCAATTCGAATAAGTATTTGTTATTTGACAGGTCTAGAACTGTTAGGTTAGGCATAGATTGGAAGAAACCTCCAAGGATTTTACTCAAATGAATACTACCAAGAAACAGAGTTCGAAGATTGGAGCAGCTTGGTGTTTCTGAAAGATGTTCTATATGATTTGCCATCAACGAAACCCTTCTGACACCGTCCCATTTGCCAACCTCCGGAGCCTTGCTTAGTTGATGACCAGTTTGCACGAAAAATTTGTGTTGATCCCTTTCAATATCAGATGCTATCCACAAAGCCATATCGCGAATCACATCATGCATTCTCACACAATCACCTCTATCTTCCAATAAACATGCACGAAGAAGATGACCGATAACGTAATGCCCCCAATTCTCTGCTGTCGTGGCAGCAAGCCCATCAAAAATTCCCTCACCAATCCAATAATCTATCAGTTTAGTTTTATTTATCTGAAAGTCCTCTGGAAAGAGACTACAGTACAGAAAACAAGTTTGTATTTTTTGTTTGCGTAGTTTGCGTTGATTGCGTAGATTATCATAACTAAACTTCAACAGAGGGAATACCTCATCTCCCATGACTGGAAAATCTGCAGCTGATTTCTTTAAGATCTCGATAGCAGAACGCCATTCTTTAGGTGCTCTTATGCAAGCCATAGCCCGACCAATAGTGATGAGCGCAAGGGGCAAACCTTGACATTCTCTGGCAACAGCTTCTGCAAGTGCAGGAATATAAGGATGAGAACAAAGAGTTTGATCTCCTACTTTTTTCTTAAACAAATCCCAAGCGTCATTCCATCCCAAGCAATCCACCTTCACAGTTTTGCGAGCACCCATCAGGCCACAAATCTCTTCTGAACGAGTTGTGAAAACTACCTTGGAACCATTGTCCATATTAGGAACAGGAACTCCAAGATTATATAAATCAATCTTCTCCCATATATCATCCAGCAACAATAAAAACCTTTTGTTGCTCAAGGCACGTAATATGACCGTAGCTCTCTCGTCAAAGCTTTTATTGTTCCAAATATCATCAGGAAAGCCTATCTCTCTCCTTATGCTTTCTTGAACAGTGCTAGTTCTCATATCTCTTGACACCACTACCCAAATCACAATTTCAAAATCATTGGGTGTCTTGAGAGACTCGTTGTTGATTTGAGTCAAGAGGGTAGTTTTTCCCACACCTCCCATTCCATATAACCCTATAATTCCCACCTCTTCTTCTTCTCTCAGACAGGTCCACACCTCATTGAATGTTGAATCCAACCCCACTGCTGGCTCACTGGGCCTTTGAACTCCTGAACCTGCAGGAATCTTTTCAGTCACAATTTCGAAAACTCCCTTCGCCTTTAAATCAGCCACAACCCGTAGCCCCTCATCCACTTTTTTGGCAAACCTGTAGCTTGACTTGTAGCTCTTGGAACAGTAACCTCTAAGACACAGTTTTTCAATTTCTTGAGGACCATCTCTTAGCAGTTCCTTATATCTAGATATAGCATCTTCTGCCCTTGAAATCCACCTTTGTACTTGTGCTAGCGGCATCCTTTGTTGCCTTTCTTCATCTTGCACTCTTCCCGTCACGGTACTATGTAGATCTTCTAGTTCTTCCACTTCATTCCGCAAACGATCGACATTTTCTTCAAGCTTGGATATGTAGGAAGCTTTTCTGGAAATGAAATCCCAGCTACCAGAGAATAATCTATCCCATGGTATGGGGATCGACCAAAAGTTACCCATATATATTTTATCAAGATTTCAGTAATGTGAGAAATCTTTCAGGAAAAAAACGTCAAAAGAGGAGGTTCTTCAGAAGAACACAAGCCTAGCTAAGCCCTTTGTCTGGAAACTAAAATCTCACTTTTCAGATCGTTGTGGTCATTGACTTGAGTTTTTCATGGACTTACAGAATAATGCTAAAGACCATTAATGATAAGGTTTCTGAGAACCCTCTGAAGTATGAAGGTCCCATATGGGATCCACACGGTTCACCAATTAGAATTGTTTTGGAAATAATTGTAAACAGTTTGTTAAACTTTCTTTTTAGCTCATTTCCAGCTTGCAACGAAACAAAAAAATAAAAAATTAATAACATGTTAAATTTAATTATTTAACATTAAGTTAATCTAAGTATTTTATTTAATTTCTATTAGGTTATTCAAGCTCAATGACTTAATTTAAGTTGACTTGGGTTGTTCAAATTAATTATTCAACATTGAATTAATCTAAGTTAACTTGGATTAAGCTAGTTGTCATATAATTTTTCTAGTCTCATCCCTCAATATTATGTTAGTTGGGAATTGAATTAGGCTTCATAATTTATTTTGGTTTGTATTCTATGACTTTGTCTCATTCTCATGACTCAGATCACGAGTGTGGTCGGTTGACTTAGTGATTTTTTATGTTTTTTTTTTTTTTAATTTTTCCTTTCAATATTAAGTTCCTGTTTGGGAGTGTGGTTGAAGTTGCTTTTGAAAGTGTATTTTCGTTCAAAAATGCATTAAAATAATATTTTTTTATTTTTTAAAAAATCATTTTTGACATCAGCACATGAAAATGATCTAAAAACACCAAAAAATTTTAATTTCAAGTAAAAAATAAAAATAATTTTTTATATGAGTCAATTGCCCTCCACTTCACTGTAGCCATAAACAAATTTTTTAAAATGCAAAAAATATTAACGGTCTTAGATTTTTTTTATAATGCTATATATCTGAGCAAAATAATCAGCTTACAAAAATTTTGGTTCTTACTATAACAAAAATATTTACAATAATAATAATAATAATAATAATAATAATAATAATAATAATAATAATAATTATTATTATTATTATTATTATTATTATTATTATTATTATTGTATATTAGGTTTTTATATATTCATTTTATTATGGAAAATGCTTTTAAAATAATGATGATGATTATTTTTTTAACAATTTTTTTCTCTTAAAAAATAACTATATATTTTGATATTTTTTTAATATTAACACCACCTTATATATATATATATATAATGAAGTAAGTTTTTTTTTAAAAAAAAATCAAAATAATTTAATTTTAGTATTCTAAATTAAAAATTCTCAAAAAAAGTTTATTGAGGACAACATACTAAGAAGTTAATTAAAGATTTTTTTTATTATTATTATTATTATTATTTATTCATAATGAAGGACAAATCTTGGAAAAATAATGATTTTTAATAACGATAATGACAAAGATAGTGATAATATTGTCACTACATGCATAAGAGAAGGTTTTATTTTCATTCCACAACATTAAAGGTGATCTTACTCTTTTTTTTTAGCCAAAACTATATTTAATACAAAGATAAATTTTACTAAAAATTAAAAGTCAAAACTAAGAGTATAGATAAATAAATACAAAAAAAATATTTAGAGTTATACCAAAATTACTGAAAAAAATAGATGGATCGAAACTAAATCGAGAAATAAAAGAATTAATTATTTTTTTCCTGCAACACTTTTAATTGTTTTAATTTAATCCTTCAGTTAAAATTATTTACATATTTGTTTTTTATTTCAGCCTGTATACGCTTTTAATTTTAGTTTTTAATGCTAATTATTTCTTCTTTTGTTTAGGTTTTATTTCTTAGAAAAAATTAATTCTTGGATTTTAGGTTTTTTTATTTAAAAAATTACTTTTACAACTTTTTTTATGTATAATATTTTAGATCTAATATTACCTAAAAAACAAGCAACACATAAACAAAATGGGTAGAGAAATTTGCGGAAGTTATCTATAATTAAAAAATATTCGAACATTTCCTCTATGTTTGGATTACAATGCTCCTTTCAAGCGAAAAAAACTTATTTCTAATATATTTTATCTATTATAATTTTATTAATTAAATATTAAAGTAACTAATTAAAACATAAAAAAAATCAATTAGTTTTATATATAAAAAAAAAGTCGATACAGACACGCTGGCAAATTCATTGGTTCTGCTCTATGATTGATCGTTCTCCTCTATGATTGATTGTTAATTTCAACTTGCTTTTTGTTTTTTTAGCACACCACGTGAGCCTTTACCCCCCTGTTTTTTTTCTCAGCATGGTGCCCACATTCCATCACTTCAGTGCGTTTCGTGGGTCTAGTGATGGAAAGCGTCTGCGCTAAACCCACGTCTTCTGAAAATGTTTTTTAGAAAAGAAATCAAACATACATTTATTGTGAATATATATATTTTTATTATATCATTTTAAAATAACCTTTGTACTGTACCATTTTTTTTATTCAGTACTATTCTCCTCTATGATTGATTGTTAATTTCAACTTGCTTTTGTTTTGCTACCTTGATAGACCACCTCAACTCCATTAATTTGATGTCAAAGTTTTTAGACAATTCGTTTATATCATGATCATTTCTTTGGTGTAAACTAGTTAACAGATTTCATATATTTAAATAATAATCTAAATTTATTAATGTTTTATTAAATATATTATTTAAGAGTTACTTGTCATTTAGGAACAAAACACCAGATTTATTAAAAAAATCTGTCAATGCTAAATATTTAAACTTCATCACTTCTCACTTATGCAATTAAGATGCTTGTAATATGTCTCCTAGGATCTCAACAATAATATATTGATTTAAATATGATTATAAACAAGTTCCTTAAACTAAAGATTATGTAACTCAAATATCTTCTTAGAAGAAGAACTTGAACTCTATATTTTACAGGAAAATCAGAGCATAGAAAAAAGAAGAAAAACACTAAAAATATGAGGTGAGAAAAAAGTGTATAAAAAATCTAAAAAAACATTGTTTCAAAATCTTCATTCACTCCTTATTTTTTATAGTAAATTTCAAAAAATATTCAATTTTTTTTAATTGCCTCAAATTATTTTTTAGTAATTTTAGTTCATTTGGATGTTCTAATGCCAAAAATAAATTTGTAAAAGTAATAATTAAAGAAAAAATTGAAGGTGAAATGGAAGGGTGTATTAATTGGTTTTCTGTTGAATAAAGAAGAAAGAAAAAAAAACTAGAAGTACACAGGAAAAGAAAAAGGTGAAATGTAAGGTGTGTTGATCATACAGTTACTACGGTGGGGTCGAAAGTTGATGGAAGCTGACGGGTCAATTAGGGCCTGTCTCGGTTTTTGAGAATTTGAAAGAGTGGGCCCTACGGTGGATGGGTAATGAGAGAAGTTGGATCTGGTTGTCTGCCACTCAGGGCAGATATTTTCTTACCGGGAGAAATTATGAATACCAGCTGGTGGCTGAGAACGGTGACTGGGTGGGTTCCAAAAATTATGTTTTGTTGTTTTCCAATCATGTGATCTGCATGCCATTCATTCTAAGGTGATTCTTCGAGATGCTTTTCACCTTTGACGCTCTTCTGCGACCGAATCGATGAGATGACGTGTCACTAATTATAGTTACAGTGACCTCTTCTCTTGTTGCATTCTGAGAAGCTTTTCCAAAGAAAGCTAGCTAGGACCACTACGATATGTAATCCTGGTCCTCATTTCCATGTGATGTGCTGAATTTAACATTACACTAAGGCCCCGTTAGTTTGCTGGAAAGTGGTTTCCTGAAAAGTGAATCCTGGAAAGTGAATTCCTGGAAAGTGGTTTCCTGGAAAGTGAATTCCTGGAAAGTGGTTTTCTGGAAAGTTAATTCCTGAAAAGTGAATTCCGATGTTTGGCAGTGTTATGGAAAATGAACTGGAAAACACTTTCCAGTGTTTGTTTGTGTTATGGAAAAGGAATTGGAAAATAATTTATTAATAAATTAATTTTTTTTTCAAGTTTATCTAATATATATAAAATATTTAATATAAAATATTTAATCACTTAAAATAAAAAAATGAAATCTAAAAAGTATAATGATGATTTTTTTTATTATATCCTATATTCATACATAGCTTATTTTATAAAATATAACAATATATGTCATATCATATTATAGAGAAATAAGCTTGTGAAATATTTTTTTAAGTAAAACTTATTATTAATATATATTTTTTTCCAATTTTAAAAGCTTAAAATAAGTTTTTTTTAATTTTTAAATCAAAATCTCAATGCAAAATTTTTAATTTAGGGTGATTAAAAAAAAATAGAATTTTTTAAGATTTAAATTATTAGTTTTTGTGTTTTTTTAATTGTTAATATCAGAATTATTATTTTTTTTTATAAAAAATAATACTTTAACATGTTTCTATTTTTTTTTTATTAAAAAATAACTATTACCGGTCCAACAATTTTTTAAGTCAACCATACAAAAACCAAAAACCAAACTTTACTAGCTCGCGGAAAGTGTATTCCGGTGCTTAAAAGAGGAAAACATTTTCCTTTTGTCAAGCCTTAGGTTTTCCTTGGCTGGAAACAACTTTCCTGGAAAGTTGTTTCCGGTGTTTGGTAACACAGGAAACAACTTTCCTGGAAAGTTGTTTCCTGCAAACAAACACCGGAAACACAGGAAACAACTTTCCAGGAAAGTTGTTTCCAGCAAACAAACAAGGCATAAATGGCATGGGGAAATCACTCTCTCTCTCTCTTCTTTTTTTTTTCGTTTTTTGATTTTTTTTTGCTTTTTTTTAATTCTTTTTTTTTTCGTTTCTTTCTTTTCTTTCTTGAATTTTTTTTTTCCTAATTATTTTTTTACATAAAATATTTTTTTGGGATATTTTTTTTTCTTTTTACACTTATATATATATAATTGGGCTGTCTGGACTAGCTTAAACGCACCACAATTAATTCTCAGATTCAATTTTTTTTTTGTTTTTTTCCTGATTATATCTTTTTTTTGTTTTTTTATTAAATATTTTTTTTTCCATGAAACTTTTTTTTTTTGCTGGTTATATTTTTTTTTTCATTTACATATATTTTTTGTTTTTTATGATCGGGGTGTCCGGGCTAGCTTAAGCGCATCACAATTAATCCCCATATATATTTTTTTTTATAATCAAAATGTCCAAATCAACTTATGCGTACAACGACTAATCACCGGAGTCATTTTTTTTTGCTAAATTGCTTTCCCGTTGGTATTTTTTTTTCTTATACTTTTATTTTATTCACTTATTTATTTTTTTATAACTAGGGTCTCTGGGATCGACTTAAGTACACCACGACTAATTCCCGGACCGAATTTGTTTTTAAAACAATATGGATTGCTACAGTTCTTTCACGCTTATATATTTTTTGTTTTCTTTAACTTATATTTTTTTTTTGTTTTCTTTAACTTATATATTTTTTTATAATCATGATCTTTAAACCAGCTTAAATATTTTTTTTGCTTTTTTTTATTTATATATTTTTTTTTATAAGTAGGATATCCAGATCACCTTAAACGCACCACGACTAATCCTGTAATCAAATGAAAGAAGTTGGATCTAAGTCTGCGGTCACTTTCGGGGGCAAATATTTTCTTATTGGGAGAAATTATGAACACCACCTGGTAGCTAATTTTCTATCCATAAAAAGATAAAAACATAAATTAAAAATTCATCTCTACGTTACCGTCATTTTCATTACTATAACAGTTAAAATTATTATCAACATTACTGCTCAAATAATTAAAATCATTAAACTGGCCTGAAAAATAAAATAAAATCAAAATATTTTAACAAAAAATAAAATAAAAAAAGAATCACTAAAATTTTCATTATTATTGCGCCAAAAATAAAATCATAAAATTATCTGATCCAAAAAACAAATAAAATAACAGAAAACACCAAAGAAAAGGAAAAAAGGAGTAATATTAATTTTAAAATTATCACCAACATAAATTAAAATTTCAGAATGAAAGCTAATAAAAATAAAACCCTGAAAAAAATGAACCAAAATAAAATAATAATCTAAAAGCATAAATGAATAAATACGGACAGAAAACAAACACTATCCAAACATTGTATTTTTTAATATTTTTATATCATTTTCATGTGATGATATTAAAAATGATTTAAAAAAACAATTATCATTTTAATATATTTCAATAAAAAAAATATTTTTTAAAAATAATATATTTCTAAAAAAAATATATATTTAAAAAAAAACAATTACATTTCCAAGCAAAATAAAAATATGTTGAGTGTGGGATTCAAACCCACGCCCTTTACATTAATCTCGCGCCTTGGACCAACTCGGCCATCTCAATATCTTGCTCATGATTCACGACAATATATATTAATAGGAAAGTTAACCCGAACACGTTTATACATATCAACCCATTTCCTTTTGTTATGGCGCCGGAAAAACACTATGAATTGCTATTGTATTTTTCTGACGCCTTTTATATTATAGATAAAACTAGTTAATTACTCGGACTACATTGTGGGCGGAACAAATAATTTTTACAATTGTTCAGATTAAAATATAATATTTCAATATGTAAAGTTTGATATAATGAAACAGATCAACATAGCCTATTTATTGCGTTAATAACAGGAAAAAAAACAAAATTAAATCAAAGGCTAAAAAAAACCTAAAAACATTAGCAAATAAAAAATAAATAAATGATAATAAAAATAAAAATTATTGCCTGAAAAAAAATTATTTGACTTAAAAATTAAAAAAATTGACCGCACTACATTGCGGGCTGAGTAAACAATTTTTATAATTGTTGGGATTAAATAAATTAATAGGATTTGCTGGTCCAAAATTAAAATATAATATCTATATATGCAAAATTTAATATAATAAAATAGATCACCACACCCTATTATAAAAATAGAAAATTAAATCAAAGGCTAAAAAAAACTTAAAAACATTAACAAAAGAGCAAATAAAAAATAAAATAAATGATAAAAAAATAAAAAATTTTGCCTGAAAAAAATTATTTGACTTGAAAATTAAAAAAATTGACCGCACTACGTTGCAGGCTGAGTAAACAATTTTTATAATTGTTGGGATTAAAGAAATTAATAGGATTTGCTGGTCCAAAATTAAAATATAATATCTATATATGCAAAATTTAATATAATAAAATAGATCACCACACCCTATTATAAAAATAGAAATATCAAAGTCTTAAGATCTAAAATTATCATTGCTATTAATGTCAAAACAATAAAAATTATCAAATTATCCCAAGAAAAAAAAACTGAGAAACATTAACAAAAGAATAAACAAGAAAAATAACTAAAATTATTATTATTATTATTATTATTATTATTATTATTATTATTATTATCATTATTATTATTATTATCATTATTATTGTTGTTGTGTTAATAATGAAAAAGACAAAAATAAATAAATGACTAAAAAAATCCTAATAACTTTAACAAAAGATTAAATAAAAAAATAAAATAAAAATTTTTATGAGGTAAAAAAAATTAATTTGACTTGAAAATAATAATAAAAAACAATAAAAAAAGAAAGAGCAAATAAAAAATAAATAAATGATAAAACAAAAATAAAAATTATTAACTGAAAAAAATTATTTGACTTGAAAATTAAAAAAATTGACTGCACTACATTGCGGGCTGACCAAACAAGTTTTTATAATTGTTGGGATTAAAGAAATTAATAGGATTTGCTGGTCCAAAATTAAAATATAATATCTATATATGCAAAATTTAATATAATAAAACAGATTACCACGCCCTATTATAAAAACAACAACATCGAAGTCTTAGCATCTAAAATTATTATTGTTATTCTTGTCAAAATAATAAAAAATATCAAATTATCCTGAGAGAAAAAAACTCAAAAACATTAACAAAAGAGTAAGCAAGAAAAATAACTATTAATATTATTATTATTATTATTATTATTATTATTATTATTATTATTATTATTATTATTATTATTATTATTATTATTATTATTGTGTTAATAATGAAAAAAATAAAATAAATGAAAGACTAAAAAAATCTTAATAACTTTAACAAAAGATCAAACAAAAAAATAAAATAAAAATTATCAGGTAAAAAAATATCATTTGACTTGAAATAAAAATAAAAAAACGAATAAAAACCTAAAAGAAAGAACAAAGGGAGAATAAAAAATAGAAATATCAATTTTTAAATGATTATAGATACAAAATAAAATTTAAGAGTTAATTTTTTGAAAAAAATATCACCTCAACAAATAAGAAAATAACAAAAATTAAATATCAAAGCTAAGAGCACACTTATATATACATGGACAAAAGTAGGGATTATTATAGAAATATAAGGAAATAAAGGGATTAAAAGCAAAAAATAAAAGTATAAGGGCCGAAATGAAAATCAAATATAAAGGGATTAAAATCAAAAATTAAAAGTATAGGGGCCGAAATGAAAATCAAATATATTATCAATTTCAATAAAAGGACAAAATTGAAACTTCTGTACCGAATATATTAATCTATTTAAACCCAATCTGGAAATTGAAAGAAGAATGACCGAAGTGAAACATTAACATTGAATTAATTTCAATCGACGGACCCAATCAAACTAAATCAAAACTTATATAACAGAAATCAGGACCATACACAAAATTAAAGTGCAGGGACCGAAGTGAAAAAGCACCAAAATCAGGGGCCTCTCCTGCACTTTTACGTCATGAGGGAGAAAGAAAGCGGGTCCGGTTGCTTAAACCGCCACCGCCCGCGTCCACGACCACCTTTTTGATGAAACGCAGCGCACTCAGGGAGGAAGACCACGCGGCGGCGCATCAACAGAGATGCCGATAGCCCATCTTTGGAGACCAGAGCACCCCTCACGCGCCACCTTAATAGGGCATGAGGCGGAATAATGTCGGTCGCGTGTGACACCGCAGCGTCGATAGTATAAAGAAAAAACTAATGAAAAATTATGGTCAATTACCGGTAAACCCCTGTGCCCAAGTTATCAATTTTGTCTTATTAGGGGCTATATCCGTATTTAGCCATTTTCAAAAAAATATAAAAAAATAAAAAAGGTAGGCAGATCGAACCGGACCGATCCGGACCGGTCCGGACCGGAAATGTGCAATTACCGCGGAGCCTCTCCACCCATAAGCTGTTTTTTTTTTGGTCTTTTTCGAGGGCTAAAATCGTTAATTTACTGTGCAAATAATGATACAAAAATCAAAAAACCAGTAAACCAACCAAACCGAAAACAAAACAGATCCAAAAATACACTATTATAATCCACAGTGTTTTTACTCACAGTCCACAGTGTTTTCCTGATCTCTTTTAGTTTATGTTATGTTATAATATGTATATGTATATGTTTTTCAAAGTCAATACAAATTTTTGCTTAGAAACTTTAGAGACAAGGCTTCCATTTCTTTTATCCCTCCAAAAAACCTCTCTGGAACATTCAAGTCATCATCCAGTTCTAATAATAGAACTTTGAGTTGTGGACACGCCAATCCTTCAGGACGTTTTGTAGCTCATAGCCCATTAATGAAATTGATGAACAACCTTGAAAACATTTATTCATCTTGTTTTCTGCATCTTCTAGCATCTTGCAGACGATAAAGTGCCAAAGCCATGTTCAGCATTTGTTCATCGAATTCCTGAACAAAATTGTTGGAACAAATTGTTCCACCAATAGTTTTGATATCTTAGATACAATGGATCCAACAACACCTTTGATAGGCATTTTCTACCAGTCTGAAATTCAGAGTAATAAAGATGCTGACTGTGAGAGTGGGTCATTACAAGTAAAATAGGAATTTTATCACCTTAATTTGTGAAAGCTACCCAAAAAAATAATAAAATAAAAGGGGTTGGTGTTGGCAGAAAAATCAAGGTGAAAATTTTGGACGTTTTTGATAGCTCGATCGTACCTTTTTTGTGCCCAAAAAATGAAAGGAAAAAGCATATTCAAACCTAAAATAATTTATTATTCGATAAATCTGTGTAAAACATAAATCGAAAGACATAATTATATTTTTATGGGTCAGTTTGATTTAATCGCCAACCAATTTAAAGTGTAATTATGTTTAATGATTAATTTAGAGCCAATTAAAGGATTTAATTAAGCGCAAGGACTTAATTATACTTTGAATGGTCAAATTAATTTTTTAAGGGCTTAATTGGTGAGAAATTAAGTTTGGAAGCCTAATTTGGGTTAAATTGAGAAGATCAGAATTTTCGGAGACAACTTTTTTTGTATGAAATCGGAAGCTACAATTAAAGAAAATCATTCTTCCCGGTTTTCCCCGTCAAAAAACTCTTTTTTGTCACAACCCATTTTTAATGTCATTTCAAATTAAAAAAAACTCTGCCGAGGCATTATCGGTAGCCATGCTTTGCCATGTCAGCAGCTATGCTTTGCAACCTACCACCACAACACCCCCATTCCTGGACACCACTTCCATACCTGCAACCTTCACATTGAGTCTATAAAGGGGGAGCAAATTTATAGAAACGAGGGAGGGTAGGAAATAATCTGAAAAAAAACCGGGGGAGTAGCATGAAACAATACTGAAACGGGGAAGACAACACGGATGATAGCAAACAAGCAGACAAGAGAACAAACATAAAATTTGCACGAGGAAGACGATAACACAGACACAAAAATTTGCAGAGACATCGTGACCAAAACCTTGCACATGATAGCCACCCTTCCATCTCCCTCGGCGACAGCAGGACATCGGCACCTGCAAGACACTAGCACTGGCAACTCTCTCTCTCTCACTCACTTGCAGTGTCAGCCCTCTCTCTTTCTCCTATAACGTCGTCCATCTTCTCTCTATCCTCCAGCCAGTCATCACCCCCTCAGCACCTCCTCCTCCTCCTCCATGCTAGAAGCTCCACCGTGACCCCTGGCAGAAGCAAGCTCCACCACTGTTGGCTCACTGGGCCTTGGAGCTCCTAAAACTGGAATCTTTTCAGCCACCGTTTTGAAACCTCCCTTGGCCTTTAAATCAGCCACTTCCCGTAGCCCCTCATCCACTTTTTTGGCAAACCTATAGCTTGACATGTAGTTCTTGGAACAGTAACCTCTAAGACACAGTTTTTCAATTTCTTGAGAACGATCTCTTAGCAGTTCCTTAGATTTAGATATAGCATCTTACGCCCCTTGAAATCCACATTACGTACTTGTTCTAGTCTGCTCCCTTTGTTGCTCCTCTTCAACTTGCATTTTTCTCATCACGTCCCCTATGTAGAGCTCCTAGTTCTTCCACTTCATTCCGCAAAAGCGATGTTAGGTCCCAATCGGATAAATGGAAAACAACTTCGATGAATTGAGTCATTGTGTGACAAGTAACAATTTCTACTTTGGGCGAGAATGACCACCGATTGGTTTGTTGAAGAAATTAAGGCTGCCTCTTTCATTAACCTTCAAGAGTTTAAATACATCAAATAAAGTAACGGCTGTCATCAATCTTCGAAGTTACATCTCGAATTTCTGAGCAGCTTGAGTTCCCCGCCAGTTACATAATTAAAATCGGACAACAAAATTAAAAAGACAATTGAAAGACTTGACAAGCGATGGCGATGACGATAGCAGTTCACAATTACTAGCAATAACGGGAACTTGAAATTAAATGCAATTTATTCAAAGTAACGATGCTCCTTGCTCATTAACGCTTCTTCTTGCGTGGCCATTACTCCCCGATACTTTGGATTTGGGAACCGTAACTCTAGCCGATCTTCTTGGTGGCTTATCAATGCCGCCCTCTCGCGACATGAACCTTGTCCTCAAGGTTGAAATTGATGAACCCGTCACCCGCAATTCTTGGGTAGTTTCCCACGTAGCATCTTCCTTAGGTAGGTGTTTCCATTGTACTAGGCGTTCTTCAATGAATTTGGACTCCACGCTTCACCCAACGGGTATCTAATATTAACTTCGAGGGCTCCATGATGATTTCCCGCATCCGCCATTGGAGGTAACTTCGGTGCCCATTACCGTGTGATCTCCTATGTGTTTCTTAAGAAGAGACACGTGAAACACTGGATGTATCGCGAGCCGTAGCGAGTGTAGTTTGAGTCTATAGGCCACGTTTCCAATTTTCTCCTCCACTCGGAAATGGCCCAAAGAATTTACTTGGCTAGCTTCGATAAGCCCTTTTGAATACGACTCGCTGCCGATAGGGGATGGAGCCTCAGAAAAAACCATGTCACCTACTTGAAATTCAACATCCCTCCGTTTGGAATCGCTCTGCTGCTTCATCCTATTATTGGCGAATCGCAGATTGTTTTTTAGTTGACTTAACACAGCATCCCTAGAGGCCAAAGTCTTATCTACCTCTTGAACTGGACAAAATCCTTCATTATAATGAGGTATCGTGGGAGGTGGTCTTCCATAGAGAACTTGGAATGGGGTCATTCCTGTGGAAGAGTGATATGTAGTGTTGTACCAATATTCAGCCCAAGAAAGGAATGAATGCCACTTACGGGGTTGCTGCGAGGCGAAGCAACGTAGGTATTGTTCAATGCAACGATTGACCACTTCGGTTTGTCCATCCGTTTGTGGATGATATGCCGAGCTCATTTTCAAGCTGGTGCCTGACATCTTGAAGAATTCACGCCAGAAATGACTAATGAATACTGGGTCACGATCACTGATAATTGATTGTGGCATTCCATGGAGCTTGACTATGCCATTGACAAAAGTTTCAGCCACTTGTTTTGCCGTATATGGATGAGTAAGTGCTAAGAAGTGGGCTGACTTACTCAACCTGTCCACAACCACAAGGATAGTTGTCTTTCCATTTGAAGGAGGGAGTCCTTCAATAAAGTCTAGGCTTATATCATCCCAGACTTGGCAAGGAATGGGGAGCGGCTGTAACAGACCCGCAGGAGACAAGGTCTCATGTTTATTGCGCTGACACACTTCACAGGCGGTCACATATTCTTTCACCCTTTTAAACATTGATGGCCAATAGAATTGTGGGGCTATTCGTTTGTAAGTCCTTAAGACCCCAGAATGCCCACCACTGGGAGAATCATGAAACTCATGTAGGAGTTGTGAAATGACGTTGGAATTTGGTGGTATCACCACGCGGTTCTTGTAATAAACCAGCCCGTTGCGCCAACTGTAAGGAACCCCGGGGTTCGCTGTTGCCTTTCCCTTGATGCTCACCATGTAAGGATCCTTCTCAGCTTCGGTCTTAATATTATCCCAGAGGTCAGTGTGAGATATAAATAATGAATCCAGCCGAGGACTGCCAGGAACTCGGGATAATGCATCAGCTGCGTTGTTGTCGCGTCCTGGTTTATAAGTGATCTCGTAATCATATCCCAACAATTTTGTCACCCATTTTTGCTGTTCTGGTGTTGTGATTCGCTGCTCCAACCAGTACTTAAGGCTGCGTTGATCTGTTTGTATGTAAAATTTTCTGCCAAGTATAAAGGGTCTCCATGTCTGTATTGCGTGGATAATAGCCAACATCTCCTTTGCATACACTGACCATGACAGCTTGGACGCTCCTAAGGCATGGCTCATGAAGGCGATAGGCTTCCCTCCTTGAGTCAAAACCGCTCCAATCCCATTGCCCGACGCATCTGACTCAATGGTAAATGGTTCTTGGAAATTTGGCATAGCTAATGTCGGTGTCGTCGTCATGGCTGTTTTGAGCTCTTGGAAAGCCTTTTCTGCTTCGTCTGGCCACCCAAAGTTCCCTCTTTTGAGCAAATTGGTGAGAGGTCGAGCAATGAGTCCGTAGTTGCGGACAAATTTGCGATAATAACCTGTAAGGCCTAAAAAACCACGCAATTCTGAAACATTAGTAGGACGGGGCCAATTCAGCATTGCGGCGACCTTGTTTTGATCGACCTTGACCCCTTGGGAAGTGACAATGTGCCCCAAATATTCCAATTCTTGCAATCCAAATGCACATTTATTGAATTTGACAAAGAATTGATTTTGACGCAAAATTTCAAAAGCTGTTTTCACATGTTCAATATGCATGGTCCAATTGGGGCTATAAATCAATATATCATCAAAAAAAACAAGTACGAATTTACGAAGGTATGGACGAAATATAGAATTCATGATGGCTTGAAATGTTGATGGGGCATTACAAAGGCCAAACGGCATCACTAAATATTCGTAATGCCCATTATGAGTACGAAATGCAGTTTTGTGAGTGTCTGATGCTTGTACTCTAACTTGGTGATATCCCGCCCTCAAGTCTAATTTGGTAAAATAAGTGGCCCCATAAAGTTCATCTAACATGTCATCAACTGTAGGAATCGGAAATCGATCCTTAATGGTTACCGTGTTTAATGCCCTATAATCGGTACAAAATCTCCATGTTCCATCTTTTTTTTTAACTAACAATACAGGAGATGAAAAAGGACTGGTACTTGATTTTATTAGCCCCAATTTTAACATGTCATGAACTTGTTTTTCAATTTCAGCTTTTTGAAAATAAGCGTACCTATAGGGTCGCACGTTGATGGGCTCCGTTCCTTCCTTCAATACAATCTGGTGGTCAATTTCCCGAGTGGGGGGAAGATGATTGGGCTCTTGAAATAGATCCTCAAATTCCTCCAATAATTGCTTGAGATCGGTTTCACCTTCCTTAGATACGTTTGTGATGGGGGATTGAAATTGAAAACACACAGCAAACATAGACCCCCCTTGCCGTAAATTCTTAGCCATTTCTCTTCTGGATGTTTGTTGAAGAGACGTATTCATGCCCTGCAGTATGTGTGTCTGATTGCTCCAATGAAATTTCATTGTCAACTTCTTCCAATTACACTCCACGGTACCCAATTGTTCCAGCCATTGCACACCTAACACCACGTCCAATCCAACAAGAGGTAATGCATATAATGTGAGGGTAAATGGAATACCTTGCAGTGTGATATGCACACTTTCGAATCTTCCACGACACTTCAATGGTTCCCCATTTGCCACCTTAACATTGAATGATTCTGTGGGAATCACGGGTAATTGCAACATATCCGCCATCTTCTCGCTGATAAAATTGTGGGTCGATCCACTATCAATGAGAACCACCATCTCATAAGGGCCAATCTGCGCCAAAATTCTCATTGTTTTGTTGGTAGTCCATCCCGACAACGCATGAAGTGAGATTTCTGGTTGGAAATCTGTTGAATCCTCCTGATTTTCATCTTCATCATAATCACCGTAACCTTCTAATAACATAAGTTGCGGTCCTCTGCATTTGTGCCCAGCTGAGAATTTTTCGTCACAATTAAAACATAATCCTTGCGCTCGTCTTTTCTGCATTTCTTCCCAAGACAATCGCTTCATTGGTGGAGTTGTCTTGAATTTGTTTGGTGGCTGGTACTCTGTAATTGTGCGGTTGAATTTCATTGGTGGTTGATAGTCTGTGTTGGGTCGGCTGACAGACCTACTGGCTCTTCTTTGGTGGTTTAATTGTTCGTCTCTCATTCTTGCTAAACTAATAGCTTCTTTCAGTGATTTCGGCTTGAACATCCTTATTCCATCTGCTATCTCTGATTTTAGGCCACCCATGAATGTCCCTACCAATGCCTTCGGTGGCCAGCCATGTACTCGGTTGCCCAATCGTTCAAACTCCTTCTGATATTCCCTCAATGATCCTTCTTGCTTCACCTTCGATAGTGCTTCATCAAAATCCTCACCTTCCGTGGGGCCAAATCGTGCCCACAACTCCTCCTGGAAAGTGTCCCAGGTTACGCCTTTTCCCTCTTCCTTATAAGCCCTGCGCAACCATTGCCACCATTGGTTTGCTTCACCTTGTAGATGGAATGAAGCGAGAGAGACTTTTTGTTGTTCAGTGGTGCCCTGAAATTCGAAGAATTGATCCATGCGTGTGAACCATTCCGTGGGGTCATCCCCAGAAAAACGAGGGAACTCTAGGCTGGCTAATTTGGAAGAGAATAGGGGTCTTCCTCCTTCGGGTAGCTCACGCGTTTCTTCTCGCATGAAGCGAGGTCGTCCAGTAGGGGAACTGGATGTGGGTTCAGAAATTGAATCCTCTGCAGGGGTTTGTTTGGCTGTGAGTAATTCTGAAAATTTGTTGAGGATGCCTTCCATGTGCTGCAGTTTATCAGCAACACCAATCTCCATTCGGCTGAAGCTATTTTGCAAGCCTCCCAAGCCAGCTTCAAGATTCTCAATGCGTTCCTTATTTGTTCCCATGCTCTGATACCAATGTTAGGTCCCAATCAGATAAATGGAAAACAACTTCGATAATTGAGTCATTAGTGTGACAAGTAACAATTTCTACTTTGGGCTGAGAATGACCACAGCTTGGTTTGTTGAAGAAATTAAGCTGCCTCTTTCATTAACCTTCAAGAGTTTAAATACATCAAATAAAGTAACGGCTGTCATCAATCTTCTGAAGTTACATCTCAGAATTTCAGACGCTTGAGTTCCCGCCAGTTACATAATTAAAATCAGACAACAAAATTAAAAGACAATTGAAAGACTTGACAAAGCGATAGTCGATGACGAGTAGCAGTTCACAATTACTAGCAATAACGGGAACTTGAAATTAAATGCAATTTATTCAAAGTAACGATGCTCCTTGCTCATTAACGCTTCTTCTTGCGTGGCCATTACTCCTGATACTTTGGATTTGGAACTGTAACTCTAGCCGATCTTCTTGGTGGCTTATCAAACGATCGACATTTTCTTCAAGCTTGGATATGTAGGAAGCTTTTCTGGAAATGAAATCCAAGCTACCAGAGAATAATCTATCGCATGGTATGGAGATCGAGCAAAAGTTTCCCATATATAGTTTATCAAAATTTCAGTAATGTGAGAAATCTTTCATGAAAAAAATCAAAAGAGGAGGTTCTTCAGAAGAACACAAGCCTAACTAAGCCCTTTGTTTGGAAACTAAAAATCTCGAGTTTTCGGATCATTTCAGGTCATTGACTTACAGAATAATGCTAAAGACCATTAATGATAAGGTTTCGAGAACCCTCCGAACTATGAAGGTCCCATATGGGATCCACACGGTTCACTAATTAGAATTGTTTTGGAAATAATTGGAAACAGCTTGTTAAGCTTTCTTTTCAGCTCATTTCCAGACTTGTAAATCGAAAACAAAATAATAAAAAATTAATAACATGTTAAATTATTTTTTTTTCTTTATTCAATCTTCCATTGTTTTAGTAATCTTCTAATACATTACTAATTGTATTCTTAAAAAAGATTTTGTTTTGAAACCAAGAAGGTATACATAACCAATAACTTGTGTTATGTATATTAGATTAAATGAGTTAATATGAAAGTTTTACTTCTTACGGCCATACTCAAGTTTGAAATTTAATAGTTAAAATGAAAATATATGTGAAACCCGAGAATAAAATATACAAAATTTTGATATAATACAAATATATGCAAAAAAAAAAAAAAAACGTGGCCAAAAATGGAATTAAGAAGAGATGGGACTATAAATACCCATCCCTTCTCTCATTCATGGCCGGCTGGAGACTAAAAGAAACAGGGGAGGGAGAATCTCAAATTTTACTTCATGAAACTAGGAGCAAACACTCAAACTTAGTAAAACCCATATAAACCTTGAAATTCTAAAGTGGAGGAACATAATTGGGTGGAGAATTAACAAGAAGAAAAGTGAAGAATTGGAGAAGAAAAAAAGGAGAAGAGTGGGTGGTTATATACAAGGAGAAGAAGGCTAAGATTCTTCCAAAATTGTGAAATAAAGTCTAGATTCCATCCAAGTAAGGAGTTCTAATTCCAATTTCTATGAAATTAACTTCAATTTGATTAGAAGTTCATAATTCTTCTTGAATTGGGAATTAGGTTTTTTAACATAATATGTTGGGAAAATGCATAAATGAGTAGGGTTTTTATGAATAAAGGGAAGGCATGGCTGTGATTGATGAGGAAGCAAGGATTGAAGATGAATTGGAGATACTTCCTCCATTTTTGCAAAACAGGGCAGATTCGTTGCCCTATTTCTTGGGGGAATTTGGACCTGAAAAATACAGAATCCAGGGAGGGTCCCTTCATAGAAGTTGTATCTGGGAGTGTTATCTTTCCAACAAGGCCAACCCCAGTCTAATTTGGAGTTCTAGAACTCAGATACTGGATAAAAAAATCTGAGGAGAGGTCGAGTTGTCACCCCTGTTGGCAGATTCGGCCAAGTTGATAAAATAGCAAAATTTAGCCATGTCTTAGTAGAATTTGTTTTCTTGCCCTTCATAAAGTGTGTCTTGATCTTCAGAAAATAAAAGAAGAGAATAAACAGTGATTAAAATTGAATTCATGATGTCCACTTGGACTACTAATGAGCTGAAAAGTTAAAGGATGATAATGAGGAATGTAGTGAGAAAGAAAAGATTTGGTAAAAGAGAAATGAATATTATTACCATTGTTGTTGTTGTGTGTGATATGTGGATTAATATGGAATAATGGTGGGTGTTTGTGGTTTCAGGAGGAACTGCGGGAGGAGTACAGCAACAACAGGGGAACGCAAGTCGAGCGTTCACAGCAGGTAGGTACTCGGTACCTATATCTCCTCTAGTCAATAATTATTTTAGTTAACTATTGAACTATTGAACTATAAGAAACAATTTGATGCTTGTTGTTGTTGTGTGTGATGCTTATTGATGAGGAAAAGAAAAGGGGTAAAGGAAAGGTTAGGTGATGGAAAAATATATATATATATATATATATATATATATATAGAAAGAAACAAGCTGGTTGACTTCAGCATTTCCGGTAAGTGAGGGGAGAAATATAAACCTTGATTAACTATTCGGGTTCAGAATAGTTAATGATATCGGCGGGTGATGTCGATATCGGCAAAATTTATAAACTTGATTAACTATTCGGTTTCGGAATAGTTAATGATATCGGCGAGTGACGTCGATATCGGCAAAATCTATAGACTTGATTAGTTTTCCGAGGTGAAAGCTAATGTGATGTAACCATATTATTCGATAGTTTCACCCACATCTACCTAATGTTTTGTCCATGTTTTATATATAAAATACCTTGATATTCTTTGTTTTATGTTTTGAAGGCATTTTTGGATGAAAGATGCAAAAAGGAGTAAATTGGAGGTAATTGGTAGATTTGACGTTCAGTCGATGTTTTGTGCAGAGCGTGAGTTCTAGAGATCGAAATGAAGTGATTCCAGTGGAACTAAAAAGCTAACATCCATACCTTTCTGGAAATGTAATGCAAGAAAAATAAAAGGAGAAAGATCATGGAAATCACATCCTGCAAAGTCAAATCTCGCATTCTGCCAGTGTTGACCTTTGGCCATTCAAAATTTAATATCTGGAGCTACAGAAGTCCGATTGATGCAAACGCAATTTTAGTGGATTCAGGACTCAAAGACCTATAAACGCTCTAAATGTCAGATCAAAACGATGTGATATGAAGGAGATATGAATTTTACAAGGGACAACTAAATTCTGCCAACTTAAGGAAGGACTATTTTGTAAAATAGACACTAGGGTTTCTAAGCATATATAAAGGAGATGAGGAGCAAGGAAGTGGCGGCTAGCACAAAAGAAAACACAAAATCTTCCTCCTCCAAACCCTAAATCATGATTGTTTTCCTATGCATATTTCCTATGATTGTTGTTGATGATTGCTAGAGCGGACTCTAAGTTATTGTTGTGAACAATCTATTGCTAAGTTTAATATCAAAACCGGAGTTGTGATATATGAACTTGTGAAGCAACTAAGCTTGATAATTTTGGCGGAACTACATTATTGAACTTAGGGAGAACATTTGAATAAATTGACACAAGTTGCGGACAACTTGTATGTTAATCTTGATGAAATTATCTAGTTCTTAAAGCTACCATTAAATTGAATCATTAGTGCGGACACTTTGATTGTTTGTTGGTTAGGATTAGTTATACGACGGATCCGTTAATTAATCACGTTAAGAAAAGATAAAATTTCAGAACATAAATTGCATTTTTTGTTTCAAGGATCGGTTCTAAATTCCGTAGGTGGATGTATGCTTGTGACCAAGGTTTGTTTTCTTGATAACTTTCGGTTTTAATTGATTTTGTTTGCTAGTTTAATTGCTGCCATAGTTTAGATAATCACAAACCAAATCCCCCCAATCACATAACATACAACATAAAAATCTGACTTGAAACTTCCTCATGCGATCGACCCCTTGCTTGCTCTATACTATCTTGTGTGTTTTAAGCTAGGGTAATTAATTTGTGCGACCACAACATCGCAACATAATGATGTCAAGAATTCTTGACATCGGCATAACCGAGAACCTCCCAAGGTAATACAGAACAATGATTAACTATTTTGGTTTTAAAAAAATAGTTAATGACACAAACGGTTATGTTCGTGTCGGCATTTTTATGAAACTGATTAGTTGTTTCCAGGACAAGCAACTAAAGACACTAATGGGGGTCATTAGTGTTGGCTATAGTCTTTTCGATGTGGAGGGGGGAGAAGTAGTACAAGAAACAAATTTTCTTTATATAACCTTCAAAAGGTGTATATGGTTGTATTTAGAATCTCATATGATTTAAGTAGATTGATCGATATGTTTGAATTTCTTCTGTAAATTGCTTGTATTTACTTAATTGTTTTTACTTATATGGAAAAATCTATATTTTGTAGGTTCCTCCCATTCCCGTCAGGAATAGATTTTAAGTCCTTGATCTCTTTTTGTATAAGTTAGGAACTTAGGGATTTGTGATGTAATTTTGTTATACAGAAAAACTTGTAAACTGTATAGAATAGTATATTTGTAATATTTTGTTTCTGGACTATTAAATGTATCAACTTACGCTTGGGATATTAGAAAGTACTAAATTATGTTAGAATATTAAATTGTGTTATGTTATATATATATATATATATATATATATATATATATATATATATGAAATCTTCGTGTTCGAATTGGCTCTTTTAATTATTATCTTATGCGTGTGATGTAAGATGGAGTTTGGGAATGAATATGGTCCTGGGCATATTCTGGAATGAATTGTGCAATTGTTTGTATTAAACATGGATGTGATTGTGGATGAGATGTGATGAAAATTGTGTACAGGTTACATTGTCGATAACTTGGGATCTCCCGATATAGGGGAGACTCTGCCGAAATTTCACTAGAAATTTCGGCGAGAGAAAAAAAAATTATGCTCCATCTACCCTTTATAGGGGGAAAGATTGACGTATAAACTGGGGTTGTTACAGTTGGTATCAGAGCATTTGGTTGTAGTTTCAGGGATTGAATTACTAATGTGATTCTAGAAAAATGTTTCAAGATGGTTCGTACACGGCAAACCGCAAGGGTTGTTCCGTCCCCCGTGCAAGGAAGAGAGTATGACTCAATTTCTGGGAATGAAACCGAAAGGGATCCATTAATGGATACTGCCTCTCGTCAATCTGTGGCGTCGGCCCATTCAGAGAGGGGAGATTCGGGGGGACATCAGGATGACCCTTTTACTTCTCGGACAGAAGTGTCGCCGGCTAAAACACCAGGTGGCCAAGGATCAAAAGACGGGCCAACGCTAGTGATATCGACGGTCACCTCGAATCCCTATTCAGACCTTGTATTTCTTGAGCAATTGGTCAAAGCAGTAGCAGCAGGGATGGTCGCAGGTGCATCCAATGCCACTCCTCGGACAGAAAGAGTAATCACCCTAGTTCAATGGGTGAAAGGCATGCGAGAAATGGGTTGCACGACCTATTCAGGGGAAGAAGACGCCGAAGTAGCAAGGCATTGGCTGAGGAAGGTAGAAATGGTTATAGATCAGATGCAGGTGCCGGAGGAAACCCGGGTAGATTGTGTGACCCAGCTGTTAACGAAGAGTGCCCACTCCTGGTGGGAGACCATCAGAGAAAGAAGGGAAGGTGAAGAATTAAGGTGGGGAAACTTTCGAGAAGAATTCGAGGAACGATATTACTCCTGGCAGCACCGGAAAGAGATAGAACAGGAGTTCCTAGATTTGAAACAGGGGAATATTGTTAGAGAATAATATAAATCATATTCTGGGGCCTCACTTACAAGCTTAAGCTTTTAGGTGAGATGGTTCCTTAACATGGTATCAGAGCCTTGTTGACCCAGCGGTCACGAGTTCGAATCTCACCACCCCCATTCTATTTGATAAAAATCAAGCACAAGGTGATGTGGGCCTGTGCAAGTTTCAAGCCCAAAGGGCTTTCACTTGAGGGGGTGTGTTAGAGAATAATATAAATCATATTCTGGGGCCTCACTTACTAGCTTAAGCTTTTAGGTGAGATGGTTCCTTAACAAATATGACCGTCCTGGAGTATGAAAGGAGGTTCCAGGATTTATCTATCTTTGCCACCACCCATCTTCCCACTGAGCATCATCGAGTGGAACGGTTTCGGGATGGACTCAGGCAGGAGCTAAAATTAATTTTGGTGGCTATGCAGTTTCATTCAGTTCGAGAGTTAGTGCGAGTTGCTCAGGGTATAGAAAGAGTAAAAAATGACACACCAAGGTCAACAAGTGAACAGAGTCAGACCACAGGATTCAAAAGAAGGGACTTCACACCTTCTACAGGGAGGAATCCTCCTCCAAAGAAAGGAAAGAGTGGGTCATCATTCGGGCCATTACCGAAAATAAGGGACTTTTGTTCATGGTGGGAGTTCAGGAGGAGTTAGATGAGTTAATCCCAGGGGATCCATGGGAGGTCAGACTCGTCAAGGGCCAAATATTATAGGGGGGTCTCTAGAGAAGAGAGGACCTGTCTACCCGATATGCATGAGATGTAATAAGAAACACCCCGAGGATTGTTCAGCCTCACCAGGAAGATGTTATATTTGTAGAGGGGAAGGGCATCGATGGAGAGACTGCCAGTATTTGGGAAGAGGTTGTTTTCTTTATGGGAAAATGGATCATAGAAAGAAAGAATGTCCACATAGAGTCACTGAAGGAGTACAGGGACAGGGGATGGCTACTCAAAGCTAGCAACAATCAGTGACAGTTGATCGACCTATACGACCCACTCAATCAGGGACAAGTGCCAATAAAGACCGACCCAAATTCCAGGAGGAAAGGACTCGGGGCAGGATATACCACATGACCAAGGAAGATGTGGGGGCAATGCCAGATGTCATGGCAGGTACACTACAATTGAGTTTAATACAAGTTTATGTTTTAATTGATCCTGGGGCTAGTCATTCTTTTGTGGCCCACCGAATTATTAGAAATTTAAATGCATTACCAAGTAGATTGAATGTGGGAATGGTAGTTAGTACACCTTTGGGGAAAATTATAAACATTGATGAGGTATACAAGGGAGTGCTACTAAACATTGAGGGAGCAGAGCTAAGGGCGGACCTCCTGCCTTTAGCATTAGATGATTTTGACTTAATATTGGGAATGGATTGGTTGATTAGACATAGAGCACAAGTAGATTGTTTCACAAAGACTGTAAACCTCCAAGATGTGAGTGGAAAAAGGGTAGTATTCAGGGGAGAGAGGAGGGTGATTCCAAACTCCATAATCTCGGTCATGATGGCCGGAAAATTGATAAGAAAGGGATGCCCTGCGTGGTTGTCTCATGTGAGAGAATTGAAGAAGGGGAGCATTGAATTAACAAATATTCCTATTGTAAAAGAGTTTCCAGACGTGTTTCCGGCAGAATTACCAGGACTACCTCCAATCAGAGAAATTGAGATTTCCATTGAGACTCTTCCAGGAGTCAACCATATAGCACAGTCCCCTTATAGGATGGCCCCTATAGAACTAGTCGAATTGAAGATCCAGCTTCAGGAGTTGTTGGACAAAGGATTTATACGACCGAGCAATTCACCTTGGGGAGCCCCAGTGTTATTTGTAAAGAAGAAGGATGGTACATTCAGGTTATGTATCAATTATCGTCAACTAAACAAAGTGACAGTAAAGAACAAGTATCCGTTACCACGACAACAAATATGTTTTTTTTTCACAAATATGTTTTTTTTTCTTTTTTTTTCAGAATAAATAAAAATAACAGCAAGTAGAATAAATCACAGCACAACACAAGAACACAAGAATCAACTAAAATCATGTCCCCGGCAATGGCGCCAAAATTTATTGCGATGTCGTGGTCGCACAAATTAATTACCCTAGGTTAAAACAAATCAGACAAGATAGTATAGAGCAAGGAAGGGGTCGATCCCACGAGGACGATTTAGTTATGATTTTTGTGCTATATGCTATGCAAGTGAGGGGGGTTGGAAGTTGTCTAGGCTAGGCAAAAGCAAACTAAGTGAAAATTATATAAAACTGAAATTTATCAATAAAGCAAACCTTAATCACAAGTCAACATCCACCTACAGAAATAAAAACTGATCATGGAAACGACACATCAATTTATATTCTGAATATTTATCTCTTCTTAAAATTGGTTCGTTAACGGATCGGCCTTATAACTTACCCTAACCATCAAATAACCACACTGTTCGCACTAGTAATTTGATTCAATGGCAGCATTAAAAACTAGTTAAATTGATCAATTAAGAAACATAATTGTCCGCAATATATGTTTAGTTCGATTGAATGTTCTCCCTAAGATTAATAACGTAGATCCGCTACAATTACTAACTTAGTTGCTTCACAAGTTCATATACCACAACTCTGGTTTTGATATCAAACTTAGTAATCGATTGTCTACAATAATAACTTCGAGTCCGCTCTTAGCAGTTAAATAAACAATCATAGGACAATAAGCATAGGAGAACAAACATATTCATCATATAAACGGAAAAATTGAGGTAAAAATAGATCTCACAGCTCTTGAAATCTGAAGGTTTCCGTGTCCTTGCAACCAAGCAAAAGAGTCTACCCTTGCATGTTTATTGAACAACTAAATAAAAAAATGGAAGAAAACATGATTTAGGGTTTGGAGGAGGAAGAATTGTGTTTTCTTTTGCTGCTGGCCGCCACTTCCTTGCTCCTCTCCTCCTTTATATATGCTTAGAAACCCTAGTGTCTATTTTACAAAATAGTCCTTCCTTAAGTTGGCAGAATTTAGTTGTCCCTTGTAAAATTCATATCTCCTTGATTACACATATTTTTACGTTTCCATTTGGAGCGTTTATAGGTATTTGAGTCCTTAATCCACTAAAATTGGGTTTGCATCAATCGGACTTCTGTAGCTCGAGATATTGAAGTTGGAATGGACAAAGGTCGATATCGGCAGATTGCAAGATTTGACTTTGAAGGCTACGATTTCCATGATCTTCCTTATTTTATTTCTTTTTACTTAGCTTTCCATAATTTATGGATGTTAGCTTTTAAATTTCACAGTAATCACTTCATTTCGATCTCTAGAGCTTCCACTCTGCACAAAACACCGACTGAAGGTCAAATCTGTCAATCAGCTCCAATTACCTCCTTTTTGCATCTTTCATCCCAAACATAAAACAAAGAACATCAAGGCATTTTATACACAAAACATATGCAAAACACTAGGTAAATATGGATGAAACTATCAAATAATATGGTCGCATCAATCGGACTTCTGTAGCTCTAGATATGGAAGTTGGAACGAGCAAAGGTCGACATCGACAGATTGCAAGATTTGATTTTGAAGGATGCGATTTCCATGCTCTTCCTTATTTTATTTCTTTTTCCTTAGCTTTCCAGAAAGTTATGGATGTTAGATTTTGAATGCCACAAGAATCATTTCATTTCGATCTCTAGAGCTTCTGCTCTGCACAAAACATCGACTGAAGGTCAAATCTGTCAATTAGCTCCAATTAACTCCTTTTTGCATCTTTCATCCAAAAATGCCTTCAAATCATAAAATAAAGAATATCAAAGCATTTTATACAAAAAACATATGCAAAACACTAGGTGAATATGGGTGAAACTATCAAATAATATGGTTGCATTAGTTTAGGTGAAGCAAGGCCAACCACAATAACATTGCAACTAGCTGACCGGTCACTGAAGCATCCAAGAGGAATAATTGAAGATGTATTGGTGAAAGTGGGAAAGTTCATCCTTCCAGCAGACTTCATCATATTGGATATGGAAGAAGATAGTGGGATCCCTATCTTGCTTGGCCGACCATTCTTGGCCACTGGAGGTGCGTTAATTGATGTGAAGAAAGGGGAGTTGCGGTTAAGAGTGAATGAAGAGGAGGTGATTTTCAATGTGTTCAAAGCCATCAAACAGCCAGATATGGGGTAGAGCTGCTTCAACATTCAAGTGGTGGACTCCTTAATTAATGACAAAGTCAAGCTTCCAACTAACCCATTAGAAGCATGTCTGGTAAATAATGTACTGGAGGAGGATGCTGAGATAGCAGAATATACATGTTGGATGGACTCTTTTGAACCTAACCAAAGGAAGTACTTTGAAGATTTGGGACAAGCACCTCTAAAGCCAAAATCAACCAGTGAACAAGCACCGGTTCTGGAATTGTAACCTCTGCTGGAGCACCTACGGTATGCATACCTTGGAGAAGCCTCCACTTATCGAATCATCATCTCTTCAAATCTCTCTAGTGCAGAAGAAGAAAAATTGTCAAGGGTGTTGAGAAAACATAAGGCAGCTCTTGGGTGGGTATTGGCAGATATCAAAGGCATCAGTCCCTCCATTTGCATACACAAGATTTTGTTAGAGGATGAAATCAAGACAATAGTAAAACATCATAGAAGGCTTAACCCAACAATGAAAGAGGTAGTCCGAAAAGAAGTTTTAAAATGGTTAGATGCTGGTGATATTTATCCAATCTCTGACAGCTCATGGGTGAGCCCAGTTCAAGTGGTGCCAAAGAAAGGAGGAATGACAGTGGTAAGGGATGCAAATAACAAACTGATACCTATTAGAATGGTAACTGGGTGCAGGATTTGCATGGATTACTAAAAGCTCAACAAGGCAACTCGCAAGGATCACTCCCCCCTACCATTCATTGATCAAATGTTGGACAGGTTAGCCGGGCATGAATACTATTGTTTCCTAGATGGTTATTCAGGATACAACCAAATAGCCATCGCACCTGAGGACCAAGAGAAGACTACTTTCACTTGCCCTTATGGTACTTTTGCTTTCAGAAGAATGCCTTTTGGGTTGTGTAATGCACCAACTACCTTTCAGAGGTGCATGATGGCTATCTTTTTCAGATATGGTGGAGCAGATCATTGAGATCTTCATGGATGACTTTCTGTATTTGGGACTTCTTTTGACGACTGCCTTATAAAGTTGGCATTGGTTTTGGAGCGCTGTAAAAAAACAAACTTGATATTGAATTGGGAAAAATGTCATTTCATGGTAAAGGAAGGTATAGTGTTGGGGCACCGGATTTCAAAAAAAGGAATAGTGGTAGACAAAGCTAAAATTGAGGCAATAGACAAGCTTTGGCCACCGACTACAGTAAAGGGGGTTAGGAATTTCCTTGGACATGCAGGATTTTATAGGAGGTTCATCAAAGACTTCTCAAAAACATCCAAACCGCTATGTAATTTGCTGCTAAAAGATACGAAGTTCAAGCTCGATGAAGAATGCATGACAACCATTATGCTATTGAAAAAGAAGTTGGTGACAACTGATGCGACCATATTATTTGATAGTTTCATCCATATTTACCTAGTGTTTTGCATATGTTTTGTGTATAAAATGCCTTGATATTCTTTCTCTTATGTTTTGAAGGCATTTTTGGATGAAAGATGCAAAAAGGAGGTAATTGGAGCTGATTGATAGATTTGACCTTCAGTTGGTGTTTTGTGCAGAGTGGAAGCTCTAGAGATCGAAATGAAATGATTCCAGTGGCATTCGAAAGATAACATCCATAAATTTCTGTAAATCTAAGGAAAAAAGAAATAAAATAAGGAAGAGCATGAAAATTGCAGCCTTCAAAGTCATATCTTGCAATCTGCCGATGTTGACCTTCTTCCATTCCAAATTCCATATCTGGAGCTACAGAAGTCTGATTGATGCCAACCCCATTTTGTTGGATTCCAGACTCATAAAACTATAAACGATCCAAATTTCAGCTCAAAACGATGTGTTTTGAATGAGATATGACTTTTACAAGGGACAATTAAATTCTGCCAACTCAAGGAAGGACAATTTTGTAAAATAGAAACTAGGGTTTCTAAGCATATATAAAGGAGAAGAGGCAGCAAGGGACTTCGGCCAGCAGCAAAGAAAACACAAATCTTCCTCATCCAAACCCTAAATCATGTTTTCTTTCATCCTTTTATTTAGTTGTTCAATAAACATGCAAGGCTAGACTCTTTTGCTTGGTTGCAAGGACACGGAAACCTTCAGATTTCAAGAACTGTGAGATTTATTTTTACCTCAATTTTTCAGTTTATATGATGAATATGTTTGTTCTCCTATGCTTATTTTTCTATGATTGTTTATTTAATTGCTAAGAGCGGACTCGAAGTTATTATTGTAGACAATCGATTGCTAAGTTTGATATCAAAACCGGATTGTGGTATATGAACTTGTGAAGTAACTAAGTTAGTAATTGTAGCGGATCTACGTTATTAATCTTAGGGAGAACATTCAATCGAACTAAACATATATTGCGGACAATTATGTTTCTTAATTGATCAATTTATGTAGTTTTTAATGCTAGCATTGAATCAAATTACTAGTGCGGACACTGTGGTTGTTTGATGGTTAGGGTAAGTTATATGGCGGATCCATTAATGAACCAATTTTAAGAAGAGATAAATATTCAGAATACCCTGATGAGTTCTGATTTCTGTAGGTGGATGTTGACTTGTGACCAAGGTTTACTTTATTGATAAATTTCAGTTTTATATAATTTTCGCTTAGTTTGCTTTAGCCTAGCCTAGACAACTTCCAACCCCCCCAACTTGCATAGCATATAGCACAAAAATCATAACTAAATCGTTCTAGTGGGATCGACCCCTTGCTTGCTCTATACTATCTTGTCTGATTTGTTTTAAGCTAGGGTAATTAATTTGTGCTACTATGTGACATCACAACAACAGCTCCTATTGTAATTGCACCAGATTGGGAGAAACCATTTGAGCTGATGTGTGATGCAAGTGATTATTCAATTGAGGGCGATCTTGGGGGCAGCAAAAAAACAATGTGTTTCACACCATATTCTATGCCAGCAGAACACTCAATGATGCCCAGCTCAATTATGCCACAACCGAGAAAGAGTTGCTTGCTATGGTCTATGCCTTTGATAAGTTTTGGCCTTATCTTATGGGAAACTAGGTGCTGGTATATACTGATCATGCTGCAATTAGACACCTAGTGTCCAAGAAAGATGCCAAGCCTAGACTCATCCATTGGATCCTGTTGCTGCAAGACTTTGATGTAGAAATTAAAGATAAAATAGGGATTGAGAAAGTGGTGGCAGATCATTTGTCAAGGCTGGAACTGACATAACAACTGGAGCCTAAATTCTTTGTTATAAATGAAAGCTTTCCTGATGAAAGAATTTTAGCAATTTCCACTAACAATTTTAGTCCTTGTGCCTAATTTTTATCAAATACAATGAGGATTGTGAGATTCGAACTCATGACCGCTAGGTCAACAAGACTCTGATACCATGTCAAGGAACTATTTCACCTAGAAACTTAAGCTGATCGGTAAGGTCTTAGGATATGATTTATATTATTCTCTAGCAATTCTCACAATTCAAATAACCAAGTTTTTAGGATCAAAACATAATTTATTTAAGCAACACACAATATATTCAATTGTAAGTAACAAATTTATATCGACAATTAACATAACATGATTTTTTTTTAAAATAAACTTATTATACATATATTTATAATTCTCATAACAAATAATAACATGTAACTATATCTAATAATTGCCTCAATTTATAGAAAGGCTTGAAGCACTCATGAATGAGCTTGAATCACTTGTGAACAAGCATGAAGCACTCGTGCATGGGTTTAAAACATCACTCTAACTCGTCCAACTCGAACACAGGTCTATAATATTCATTTAGATGCAAGGAGTACTACTATCATCCTCACTCATAGACGAGCCTTAGACTCTCACAGACAAGCCTAAGACACTTGTAGATAAGCTTAATACGCTCGTGGACACGCTTTGGATTCTAGTGGATGGACAAACATCCCCAACACTCCTATTATAAACAATATATCCATTTAATTACTTCAAGATGCTCAACCTCAATCTCTTGAAGTCCACCATAATATGAATTGAGTGTAGTGTTGGTCATGATATGTCTCATCTAATTGACACGTCATAGATAATCATTGTTCCTTTCTAGACTTCTTGTACCAAGCAATTAATTTATTGTGAAATATCTAGCCTCATACCATCTGGCAAGACAAACCATAAATTTAGCACCTTTCTTAAATTCAGTTTAATAAACAACATGTTAACTATGATAAATTGTATTTTATCATTACCTAGAACCAATTAAGAGTGACATGTGACTGATAATGTGAAACAAATTATTATTATTACTATAGCTCTCTCAAATAATGAGTGTCATAACCCAATTTATGGGTTATTTCCTAAAATCTACCCAAAAGTAATAAAAATAAAATAAAAGGGGTTGGCGTTGGTAGAAAAATCAAGGTGAAATTTTGACCATTTTTGAGAGGCCGGTCGTACCTCTTTTTTGCCTAGAAATGAAGGAAAATGCATATTCAATGATATAGTAATTTATTATGGGATAAATATGTGTAAAAATTAAGTCGAAAGACATAATTATATTTTTATGGGTCAATTTTATTTAAAGTGTAATTATGTGTAGGGCTTAATTGAGAGCCCAATTGAAGGATTTAATTATGCGCAAGGGCTTAATTATACTTTAAATAGGTCAAATTAATTTTATTAAGGGCTTAATTGGTGAGAGATTAAGTTTGGAAGACTAATTTGGGTTAAATTGAGAAGATCAGAATTTTCGGTGATGAAACTTTTTGGGTGAAATCAGAAGCCAAAATTGAAGATAAAAACATCGTTCTTCCTGTCGAAAAAAATCTTTTTGAAACAACTCATTTTTTTCAGTCTATTTTATATTTTTTTAAAAAATAACTGTCCAGACCTTGTCGGAGCCATGCTGCACCATACCTGGACATAAGCTCCATGCCATGTACCTTACCTTCTTCGCCTATAAATAGCATGAGAAAACAAAGCAATGGGGAGAAGGAAATAACAACGGGGAACGATCTTGAAACTGGGGAGGATTGAACATAGACGGGAGACCATTTAAACTAGAGAGAAACACTAAATAAAAACACAGAGTTTGGCAGGAGACCGATCATCGTCAATAACAAAAGACAAATAGGCCCAGCTCTTCTTCCTCAGCTCCGGTGACAGCATTACCTCTTCACGAAGTAGTCGTCTCCCAAAACAGTTACAGGTAATAAAACAGTAAAAAAACCCAAAACCTTTTTACTATTAGTTTATTCGTTAATCATTCTATTTGTATACTTTATTCTCGGGTTTCATACTACCTCATTGGAAGTTAAAAACCTAACCTTTCTACTATTTGGAAGTTTCCACACTGCATAAAACTCTTTTTTTTATCCGTGGATGTTCTTTACGATGTAATTTTACATCCTAATAGATAAAACAAAAATAATTACTAATTTTTGATATTTTGGCTGAAATCCAACGGATAACCGTAAACTAGTTACGATATCCAATTTTGTTTCAAAATATGAGAAAAATGCAATGTATTCTTTTCAAAAAATATGATGAAAAACCTTGAAATCCGGCCGTATACACGACAACAACATATTTTAATATTTTTTTGGAAATTTTGTATTTTAATATTTTTTTATATGTTTTGTTGTTTTTTTTAAAGGAAAATAAATAAAATAAAATAAAAGAAAGTTGTGGGCTAGACTGCCCAGCCCTAATGGGCCGAGAGGCCCATCATTTGGGGCTGGACTGTCCAGCCATGATGGGCCTAGAGGACCATCACCTCAGCTGGGCCGGGGACTGAACCCGACCCACCAGACCCAACGGGGAGTGAATTAATTCACTCCCCCGAGAAGAAGATGATGAATAGTGTTTTGGTCGAGCATGACGTTTGATATACCTGTCACTGCCGCCGCATAGAGGAGGCCGAGGTGGTTCTTACTACGGTGGTGGCATCGGAAATGGAGGCCTGTATGGCCGGAGGAGGCATCGGGAGCTGGTTACTTCACGCCGGGGCAACTACTATGGCTGTTGCTGCCTCGCTGGAGGCCACGTATGGGGTGGCTTGTGCAGAGGAGGAGATGACGGTGGTGAGGATGGTGGTGATAGCGGCGTTGATTGCTATCAGGGGAGGAGAGAATGACTGTTTTACGTTGCTGTTTTCAAGAGAGAGAAACGTCGAGTGGAGGGGGGAGAGAGAGCGAGAGTAGAAGAGGGAGGAGCTTCTATGGGGAAGAGGCGATGAGTCTGGCGAGTAGCCTCGCTAGCGACCAGGAAGGGTGGAGGTGGAGGTTGCACTGTTCGGTTTGTTCAGCCTTTTTGCCCCTCGTTCCAGTTCATTCCGCTTTTCTTTTGTAATTTCCTCTATTTATAGGCTCAATGTGCAACTTGCAGGTATGAGATTCATGTCCAAAACATGGTATGCTCAGTGGGTAGGTTGTGAGTATGGTCATGCAGGCATGCCACGAGGGATGGTTGCTTTAAAGCAGCGTCAGCATCGATCGAGCTCAATTTTTTTTAAGTATAAAATAGACTGACAAAAATGGGTTGTTACAAAAAAAAAAAAAAATACGGGAAGAACGATGCTTTTATCTTCAATTTTGGCTTCCGATTTCACCCAAAAACTTTCATCACCAAAATTTTGATCTTCTCAATTTAACCCAAATTAGGCTTCCAAACTTGATTTCTCACCACATAAACCCTTAATAAAATTAATTTGACCCACTTAAAGTATGATTAAGCCCTTGCGCTTAATTAAATCCTTCAATTGGGCTCTTAATTGATCCTTAAATATAATTACGCTTTAAATTGGTCGACAATTAAATAAAATTGACCCATAAGGATAAATTGACAAAAATGGGTTGTTACAAAAATAATTTTTCAACGGGGAGAACGATGTTTTATCTTAAATTTTGGCTCCCGATTTCACCCAAAAATGTTTGTCACCGAAAATTTTGATCTTCTCAATTTAACCCAAATTAGGCTTCCACACTTGATTTCTCACCAATTAAACCCTTAATAAAAATAATTTTACCCACTTCAAGTATAATTAAGCCCCTGCGCTTAATTAAATCCTTCAATTGGGCTCTCACTTGATCCCTAAACATAATTACACTTTAAATTGCCCGATGATTAAATCAAATTGGCCCATAAAAATAGAATGACAAAAATGGGTTGTTACAAAAATAATTTTTTGATAGGGAGAACGATGCTTTTATCTTCAATTTTGGCTCTCGATTTCACTAAAAACTTTCATCACCAAAAATTTTGACTTCTCAATTTAACCCAAATTAGGCTTCCAAACTTGATTTCTCACCAATTAAACCCTTAATAAAATTAATTTGACCAACTTAAAGTATAATTAAGCCCTTGCGCTTAATTAAATCGTTCAATTAGGCTCTCAATTGATCCTTAAATATAATTACGCTTTAAATTGGCCGACAATTAAATCAAATTGACTCATAAGAATAAACTGACAAAAATGGGTTGTTACAAAAATAATTTTTCAACGGGGAGAACGATGCTTTTATCTTAAATTTTGGCTCCCGATTTCACCCAAAAACGTTTGTCACCGAAAATTTTGATCTTCTCAATTTAACCCAAATTAGGCTTCCAAACTTGATTTCTCACCAATTAAACCCTTAATAAAATTAATTTGACCCACTTCAAGTATAATTAAGCCCTTGCGCTTAATTAAATCCTTCGATTGGGCTCTCACTTGATCCCTAAACATAATTACACTTTAAATTGGCCGATGATTAAATCAAATTGCCTATAAAAATAGAAATGACAAAAATGGGTTGTTACAAAAATAATTTTTTGATAGGGAGAACAATGCTTTTATCTTAAATTTTGGCTCTCGATTTCACCAAAAACTTTCATCACCGAAAATTTTGATTTTCTAAATTTAACCCGAATTAGGCTTCCAAACTTGATTTCTCACCAATTAAGCCCCTAATAAAATTAATTTGACCCACTTAAAGTATAATTAAACTCTTGCGCGTAATTAAATCCTTCAATTGGGCTCTCAATTGATCCCTAAACATAATTATATTTAAAATTAGCCAACAATTAAATGAAATTGCCCCATAAAAATATAACTATGCCTTTCGACTTAATCTATCCCTTAACAAATTACTCTAACCTGGAATCTGCATATTTTTCATTTTGGGCACAAGAGAGGTACGACCGGGCTTCTGAAATCATCAAAATTTCAACTTTGATTTTTCTGCCTACACCAGCCCCTTTTATTTTATTTTTTCTTAATTTCGGATAGGTTTTGAGGAATAACCCAAAATTGGGATTATGACAGTTGCCCCCCTCTTTACAATGCTTACGACTAAAGTCTTGTAAAAGATTGTAGATAGTAAGCATTGTAAAGAAAAAAATAAGAATGAGTTTACCCGACCAAAAATGGTGGAACCATCCGGATGGGGAAAATGAGAGATATAAGATGCACTTAGAAGAGAACGACAAGACAAGGCTATGAAGCGCACTATTTAAATTGATGGTTGAGGGTTAAAAAACACACTCAAAGAGGGAAAATAGAGCTGGAAAGAGTACTATTTAATTAATGGTCTAGGGTTGGAAAATGCACTCGACGAGTGGAAAATAGGGCTGGAAAGCGCACTATTTAAATTTATGGTTGAGGGTTAGAAAAAACACTCAAAGAGGAGGGAAAATAGACCTAGAAAGCATACAATTTTAATTGATGGTCAAGGGTTGGAAAATGCACTCGATAAGTGGAAAATAGGGCTGGAAAGTGCACTATTTAAATTGATGGTTGAGGGTTAGAAAACACACTCGAAGATGGAAGAAATGGGGATGAAAAACACACTATATGTGCTAATGAAGGCTTGCAAGCGCGCTCAAGGAAGTGAAAGTGGTGAGGGCTCAAAGGCGCACACAAAATGGTGAGTGGAGGTTTGTAAATTACAATCCCTCCAAAAAATTTCCTAAATTCTCAATGGGGATGCAATGCATGATGATGCATCTATATTTACTTGAGAAATATACATGCTTTAGAGCTTAGAGTTAAGAAGCTTGAAGTTTTTGGGGATTCCATGTTGATCATTTGCCAAGTGAATGGAGAATGGCAAACCAAAGATGACAAGTTGAAACTTTACCAGAACTACCTTGTAAAGTTAGCTAGTGAGTTCAAGGAGGTCAAATTCACTCATATGAGTAGAGATAAAAATCAGTTCGCCGATGCTTTGGCAACTTTGGCTTCAATGGTACAAATTGTTGCCAAAGAAAATGTTGCACACTCGAAGAATCACCGGATGGAGAACCCTGGTACAGTGATATCAAAAGATTCATCCAACACCAAGAATACCCCCAAGAAGCTTCTAAGGTAGATAAAGAGACCTTAAGAAGGATGGCCACAAATTTCTATTTAGATGGTGAAATCCTATACAGGAGATCGTTTGATGGCACCTTACTCAGATGTTTGGATGAGAAAGAAATTGGGCAGGCTTTGAAAGAAGTTCATGAAGGAATTTATGCCACCCACGCCAATGGTCATACAATGGCAAAGCAAATGCAAAGATTTGGATATTTTTGGTTGACCATGGAAAGGGACTGCGTGACATATGTTAGGAAATGTCATAAGTGCCAAATTTATGGTGATAAGATAAATGCACCTCCAAAACCTTTATTCAATATGACCTCACCATGGCCATTTGACATGTGGGGATTAGATGTCATAGGGCCAATTAACCCGAAGGCAAGTAATGGACATAGGTTCATTCTGGTGGCAATTTATTACTTTACTAAATGGGTGGAAGGTAATTCGTATGCCCATGTGACGCAAAAAGTTATCAAGAAGTTCATGGAAAGGGACTTGATCTATCGCTATGGTCTATCCCGCAAGGCTGGTAACTGATAATGCTCAGAATTTCAATTGAAAGTTGATTGTTGAACTTTGCACTAAGTGGAAGATTAAACCACCTCAACTCCTCTCCTTATAGACCAAAGATGAATGGGGCCTGCTTGACCGCTTTTTATGATCGACTTGTTTTAACTAGCAAGTGTGCGATGTAGCAATTAACTCGGTAAGATCGAGGTCATATCCACAGAGAGCTAGATCTGGAAATTAAGCTAGGTAACAACAAAAAAAACTCAAGAGAAATTAAATTAACAATAATTTGGTCGAAAATAATTAATGGATTTGTTTTCAAGGATGAAAGACTGTAAATAGATTTTAAATGACAAGAAAAGGTAAGTCTTGGTTCCAAAACTTTTTAAATGGTGATGTATTGGTGATTCCTTCAACATATATAAGATAACTCAACCTAATATCAATGATGGTGATATTAGATCGAAGATATTACAATGAAGTTTTAAAAGATGAAGATTGATTATTGCTTAAGAATTAACGAGTACTTTCATATTAAGCAAGACATTGAATCAAGCAATCTCTATACCGAAACTAAGGCTTGTGCATAAAAATTCAAGATTACAACATTACCTAAATGATTTCTAAAATTTCTTTGCAATAATAAAACATTCATGAAGAAAATGAGAAGATAGACATTAAGATTCATTCATATCTTAAAGAACTCACCTCAATCACCATCATCCTTGATTTGGATCCAAGAATGAGATTAGCCAACCATGATTATATATAAGAGCACTTAATAAACATGAAATAACTCGAATCCAACTGAAATAATAAGTTTTACAAACTAAAGAACTGAAATCTACAAAGAAGAACACAATACAATTTCGGTAAAAATTCTAACACAAATATGACACTAACTTTGGACAGCAATTTTACCCTCTTCCCCAGCCTCCCCTAGAGATGGCTATTCGATACATATTTATAGGCCTTTATGTTATCTTTCCAAATCATTACATAATATCTCATTTGGATCTCGGATTCAAAAGTTATGGCTACAACACCGAAAGGTGTTCTGGAAAGTCAAATTTGGCAGCTTGGAGAAGACTTTGGTGCACGTTTTTCTTCCTCCCTTTTGAGCTGACTCTTTCTTCTTTTTGACCCAAAATAATGTAACAATCTCCCCTCCAGCTTTCAATCCATGTGCTTTCCCTCTTAGGTCAATGGATTACCCAAAATGAATTACATGTTATTTGTTGTGTGGACATGCAAGATCATGGATTGCTCTTGGGCTGATTAGGGCATCATAAAAGGATACAAGTGTACCTATTGTTTGGTTTAAGATTGATATTCAAAACCTTGAGTGTTTGATGGTTGAAGTTTGCACACAACATAAGGCAGTTTGGGCTTGAAATAGATCATATGATAATCTTTTCTCGGACTGGAATAGAATTGATTTTAGGGGTAAATTTTGGAGCAATTATTTGAACCAAGATTTGCTTCAATCTTCAACTAAATGTTCTTCAATTCTTTGTTCCAAATCCCAACATTAAATTTCCTGAAATAATTCATTTAAGCTCCAAAAACCTGTCGAAACATTAAAAGAAACTTCATTACTAAAAGCACATCAATTATTATAAAAAACCCAAATAAAAAAATAAATGCATATGTAAAATAAGAGACTTAATGATACTTTTGATACACAATCAGGGTTGTTGAAGCAACTAATAAGAATCTTAAGAAAATCATCTAAAAGATGGTTATCACTTACAAAGATTGGCATGAAATGCTCCCATATGCTTTGCATGATTATCGCACTACTGTTAGAACTTCCACCGGGGCAACCCCGTATGCTTTAGTGTATGGAATGGAAGCAGTCACACCTTTAGAAGTGGACATTCCATCATTAAGGGTCTTAAAAGTTGTGGAGTTAGAGGAATCAGAATGGGCAAGGGTAAGGTTCGAACAATTAAACTTAGTCGATGAAAAGAGACTAGCAACTATTTGCCACCACCAGGTATACCAAAGTAGGATAGCAAAAGCTTACAACAAGAAGGTCAGGCCAAGGGTATTTAAAAAGGGAGATATGGTATTGAAGAAGATATCAGTAAGAGAAGACCAGAGTAAATGGGCGCCCAACTATGAGGAACCATATGTGGTAAATAAGGCTTTTTTAGGAGGAGCCTTAATCCTAACTAGCATGGATGGAGAAGATTTGCCTAGGCCTATAAACTTCGATGTCGTGAAGAGATATTATGCCTAATGTATTACTCATAACATAATGAAATTGAAATTTGGCTATGAATTCTCAGTGTATCCCCTCTTTTCTATTCTTGCATGATCTTACACTTTCATTAAGATTTTTGGCAAATCAAAGTCTAGTACAAAAAAGAAAGTCAAATTGATGTTTGTTTAACAAGTAAGTTCTCAGAATTCATATGATTTTTATTGGAAGATGATCTCATACCACCAAACACCCACATAATAAAGCAAATCTCTTAGCTAATCCAAAAAAAAATCTTTTCACGTGGAAAAGCAAAGTTTATCGATTCAGAATGCATGTTTTTTAAATGAGGAGAGGCCAGCTTTGATATGCCTTCACAAAGTCTCAAATATCCATTGCAGTCCTTATTTGAGCCTAATAAAGTTTTCTTGACAATTAACCCTGACAAGGATCGCACCCTACACCGGGGGGCAAGTGAAAAAAAAAACTTTTAATCTGTAAAATAGTCCTCAATGACAGAAGATGCTCAAACAAAGTTGTGGGACAAAAACAAAAAAGGGTTTTTAGCATACAATAGCAAATCAAGTCAGCATGATGATAGTACTAAAAATCCATGATAAGAAAGCCCAAATAAAATACTGGGGGGCATGTCAAGACAAGCCAAAATAAAATGCTGGGGGGCATGTCAGGTCATTATGCAAATCAATTATGAGGACTAAATAGAGTTTTAAGAGTAAGCACTCGTGATTCTTAGTCTAGAAAACCCTCAAACACATTTTGAACCTTCAAATATCTCTTTTTCGTAGCCAGCAACCTGAGCCTACGTTACAAGCCTGATAAAGCCCTTTCTGATAAAAAACAAGTAACCCGGATCGGTAGGCAATGCTTTTCCATTCGAAATAAGCTTTACAAATGTTCCACATGACTTGATCGAAACCTTTTTGACGTGCGAGACATAAAACAAACATCATTTCACACTCCCGTCAAAAGCAACATAAAACCTCACAATGAGATCACTTGAATTCTTTCAAGAACAAGTTTGTTTAAACAAACATCAAAATGGTTTTTTATGCTTGGAATGACTTTGAAATTCCAAAAATCTTTCATGAAAATAATCTTTGCAAATGTTTTAAAGGGATTGTAATTTACAAATCTCAATTCGTTACTTTCCTGTGTGTGTACTCGAGCCATCAATCAACCCTGATAGTGTGCTTGTCAGCACAATCATCCTTTTTTCCTGTCCAAGTGTGCTTTCCAACCATCAATCATTCACTTTCGGGATAAGCGTGTTCTCAACTCTATCTCCCTCAACCTTATTTAAGTGCTCTTTTAGACCTCAATCCATTAGGATAGTGCGCTTCTTAGCCGTAGCTTTCCTCTAAATTGAGTGCGTTTTTCAACCCTTAACCACAAATCAAAATAGTGTGTTTTTTGACCCTATTTTTGAGATGGTTTTTCCAATTCTAAACCATCAATTAGGATAGTGCGCGTCTTAGCCGTATTTTTCCTCTAGATTAGGTGCGTTTCCCAACCCTTAACCACAAATCAAAATAGTGTGTTTTTCGACCTTATTTTTTAGATGGTTTTTCCAATTCTAAACCATCAATTAGGACAGTGCGCTTCTTAGTCATACCTCTCCTTGTTTGAGTGCGTTTTCCAACCCTTACCATGGACAAAAATAGTGAGTTTTCCAACACTATTTTTCCCTATTTGAGCGTGTTCTCCAACCCTCAACGATCAATTAAAATAGTGTGTTGTCTAACCCTATTTTCTCCATTTTGAATTGGTTTTCTAACCCTCAACCATCAATTAGGATAGTGCTCTTTTCATCCCTATCCTTCTCCTTCTCGTTTGAGTGCGTTTTCCAACCTTCAATCACCAACTCAAACAGTGCACTTTCCAGCTCTCAAACATAGATCCTAGATAGCATGCTTTCTAGCCCTATCTTTCATCCCATCATCTTCACCATTTTCACTTCTGTATGGTTTAATCATTTATTGGCTTGGTAAATCCATTTGCTTTTTCTTTACAATGCTTACTATCTAAAGTCTTTTACAAGACTTTAGTCGTAAATATTGTAAAGAGGGGGCAACTGTCATAACCCAATTTCTGGGTTACTCCCAAAAATCCACCCACAAATAACAAAAATAAAATAAAAGGGGCTGGTGTTGGTAGAAAAATCAATGTGGAAGTTTTTGTTGTTTTCGAGAGTCCGATCGTATCTCTTTTGTACCTAAAATAGAGGAAAGTACAGATTTAAGGGCAAAAATAATTTATCATTGGATAAATCTGTGTAAAAATTAAGTCGAAAGGCATAATTATATTTTTTATAGGCCAATTTGATTTAATCATGGGCCAATTTAAAGTATAATTATGTTTGGGAATTAATTTAGGATCCAATTGAAGAATTTAATTAAGTGCAAGGACTTAATTACACTTTAAATTGGTTGAATCAAATTAATTAAGGGCTTAATTGATGAAAAATCAAGTTCTTGATCTTAATTCGGGCTCAATTGAGAAAATTGGAATTTTTGGAGACCAAATTGAATTTTTTCCAAGCCAATTGTGCGAAGTCAAGGGTAGAGTTGAAGAAATTAAAAGTTTAAAGTCAATTGAGGGTGCAATTAAAACAATTACAAATTGAAGGACCAAAACATATTAGCACTTTCAACAATTTTGCAACAACACGCTGCCAACACACTGCCACTGCAGGTATGCCGCTGCCGGCAGGCCTCCATTACAGGTACGCGACCGTCAACAAACGCAACTGCATTTATGTTGTCACAGAAGGTAACCCAACGTTGCACGCCATGGTTGCCTCCTGCGTCTATAAATAGAGCCTGGAGAAACCATGAGAAAAAAAACAAAACATAGAGGAGAAAATTTACATAAAAAAGGAAGAGAGTATGGAGAAGAAAAGTTTACGTAACCGAGAGGAGGATAGCAGAAAATCGATGGAGAAGAAGAAGAAGCATCCTCGGTACCAGCACGACCGCCAACCTATTTTCTTCCCCATCTCCAGCGTTAGCATCTCTCTCTCTCTCCTCCACTAGGCTCTCTCTCTCTAAAAAATGGACATGTAGTAGCTTCTATTCTCCTCCAACAGCAACCGGCCACTCAGCTAGCACCACCACCTCACTTCCTCATCGCAGCTCCTCCATCTTCCCCTTTGCAGCTCCTTTGTCTCTCCCCGACAGCATCATCTCTCTCTCTCTAAAAACCAGCATGTCAAGCAGCCCTCTCCTTCACCCAGTAGCGGCTGACGACCACCACTGGTCTCCCTCCTCAGCTCCGTCGCTAGCCACAGCCCAGCCTTCCTTCTCCAGCTCCGACGACACAGCAGCGACGAGGAGCAGCAGTAACTCCAGCACAGACCGCCACTCAAGAGCTTTCCCCGGCCACCACAGGCTGCCATTTTCGACGCCCGATGACAAGGAGTGAATTAATTCACTCCTCATTGCCTTCTTCCTCGCTGGGGGAGTGAATTAATTCACTCCACTGTTGGGTCGGGTTCAGTTCCCGGCCCAGCTGCAAAGGGGATGGGCTGATGGACCCATCAAGGCTGGATAGTCCAGCCCCAATGATGGGCCTCTCGGCCCATCAGGGCTGCACAGTCCAGCCCACATTTTTTTTTACTATTATTTAAAAACAAAATGGCAAAAATATATAAAAACACAAAATTTAAAAAAAAATATAAAATGTGTTGTTTCATACATACGGCCGGATTCCAAAGTTTTTCCCATCATATTTTTCGTAAAAAAAATATTTTGCATCTTTCTCATATTTTTTTAAAAAAATTGGGTATCATAATCAGTTTATGATTATCCGTTGGAATTCTCCCAAAATATCAAAAATAATTTAACAATTATTTTGTTTTATCTATCGTTGTGTAAAATTACATTGTAAAGTACATCCGTAGATAAAAAAAAAGAATTTTTAACTACGATGTAAAATTACATTGTAAAGTAAATCTGTAGATAAAAAAAAGGTTTTTAACTGCGGTATAAAATTACATTGTAAAGTACACCTGCAGACAAAAAAAAGGTTTTTGAAAATGCAGTGTAAAAATATTTTTAACTTAGAAAAACAATCAAACAACAATGCAGCTTAGCTTAGGTAGGGTGCATTGAGGGTGATGCGTCTTCCCCTTGCACAACAAGTTCCCTTACCTAGACTCTCGCAGACCAATAGGTTCCTAGTGACCGTAATACTAGGTGAAGACTCCTAATAATTATAGTCGTAATAATTTTTACGACTATAAATCACACACCTCCATTTTCACCGCACGTCACTGACCCCCCAATCCGGGGGATGGCGGGGCGCGAAGCGCGTAAAAAAAACACTGTCGCGACACAATTGATCCCTAAACATAATTACATTTTAAATTGGCCGACGATTAAATCAAATTGGCACATAAAAATATAATTATGCCTTTCGACTTAATTGTTACGTGGATCTATCCCTTAACAAATTACTCTAGCCTTGAATCTACATCTTTTTCATTTTGGGCACATGAGAGGTACGATTGGGCTCCCGAAAATGTCAAAAAATTTGACTTTGATTTTTCTGCTTACACCAACCCTTTTTATTTTATTTTTATTATCTTTGTTTTATAACGGATAGGTTTTGAGGAATAACTCAAAATTAGTGTTATGACACAAGGGATGCAAGTGCTGAACTTGGTACATGACTTTGAGTTGCATAAGATGAAAAAGATTGAATCCATCAAAGAGTTTTCTAACAGGTTGCTTAACATTGCTAGCCGAGTCATACTACTCGGCTTTTCTCTACCAGAATCAAGGTTTTTCCAAAACATTCTTGTGATTATTCCTGGAAAATTTGAGGCCACAATTACATCCTTAAAAAATACTAAGGATATTTCAAAAATAACCTCGTTGGAGATGCTAAATGCATTACAAGCATAAGAGCAAAGAAAGGCTATAAGGCAGGAAGATGATGTTGAGGGAGCCTTATTTGTCAACCATAAAGAAAATGCAAGAAACTACAAGAAAAATAAGGGAAAAAGCTATCAAGGCTCAAATGGAGAATTTAAAACCAACAACAGGAGCAATATTGGAAACAAAAGGGATCTTATCCTCTATGCCAGCATTGTAATAGAAAATTTCATTCATATTTTAAATGCTAGAGAAGACCAGATGCCAAGTACAACAAACACAACCAAATAGAGCATGAAGCTATTATCTGTAAAAGCAGAAATCAACAACATAGTGAAGAGGCACAGATTGTTGATCAAGAGGAGGAAGATCAACTGTTCATGGCTACATGTTTCTCTAGCATCGATTCAAGTGAGAGTTGGCTTATTGACAGTGGTTGTAATAAACACATGACACATGACAAAGATCTAATCAGGGAACTAAGGAGCATAAACATGTCGAAGGTTTGAATTGGAAATGGCGAGTACTTAACTGTGGAAGGAAAGGGAATAGTTGCAATTTTGACCTGTTTAGGTACATATTTCATTTCTGATGTGTTGTATATTCCTGAAATTGATCAAAACTTGTTTAGTCTTGGACAACTAATTGAAAAAGGTTATAAGGTTGTGTTCAAAAACAAAAGTTGATTGATTAAAGATGTTTAGATGGCCATGATATTTTCAAAGGAAAAAATGAAAGGAAAAAGCTTTGCTCTAAATCCATTAGAGGAGGAGCAAACTGCTTTCCTAATCAAAGAAAATATCACAAAAGTATGGCACAAAAGGCTCGATCACTATCATCATAAGGGGCTATTGCAGATGAAATCCAAGATGATGGAAAATGATTTTCTAGAATTTGATGATCACATTCCCAATTGCAAAGCATGTCATTGTGGAAAGCAAAGCAGGAAACCATTTCCCAAAGTAACATGGAGAGCAACAAAGAAGTTGTAATTGATTCATACGAACATTATAGGCCCATAAAGATGCCTTCTCTAAAAGGCAATTTCTATTATGCTATATTCATTGATGATTTCACCCAGTATGTAAAACCAAAGGTGGATCAAGTCTTACGGAACTTTAAAGCCGGGAGTTGAGAATAAAAGTGGTTGTAGAATTCAAACTCTTAAATCGGATATCGACAAGGAGTACACCTCATGCAAATCGAGGGAGACAAATGTAGATCAGGGAGGCAATTGAGGCATTCTCAGATTATTGGATTACTTGAAGACAACGGATCAAGAGGCAATTCAAATGCAGATTAGGGAAACAATTGAGGCAGATCAGGGGGGACAAACGCAGAGCCAAATCTGATCACGATTGCATCATCAACATAGCTGCTGAAGTTTTGGAAGTCCTTTGTTTTAAGAAGTCTAAATTTATTCAATTTCATTAATTGCTGAGATTGTTTATTTATCCGAATTTATTGCTTTAAATTTCCTAGTTTGTTGCTTTCCTAGTCAAGATTGGAAACTTTAAGTTTTAGTAGCTATTTAAGAAGAAGAATGTAAGAGACAAAGGTAGTTTTCCCTATTTACCAATTCAATAAATTCTGTTTGAATTTGCTACTAGTGTGATTCCAGCAATTGCAGAGAGATTTCGCAATAAGCTAGAACTGGATTTTGTTAGATTCTAAAATCTGTAGTTCACGGCATCAATTTGGTATCAGAGCCTCTACGCCTATGCCAATAACTCGCAGTGGTACTTCTTACGCCATGGCCACCAACCAAAACAGGAACAACCCAAATCCAAATAGCCAAAACCCGACCAGTCCAAGTCCTACCAACCAAAAGTCGAACAAACCAAACCCAACCAACCAAGACACAAACAACTCCAACTCAAGCCATCAAAACACAAACACTCAGAACCCAAACACCTGAGAATCAGACCAACCACAACCTGCATTATCGGGTTTGACCCGATTGCCACGATTATGGCGTGAGTTATTCTTCGATTGGATGTCATGGAGGAATGCTATGCTCGAGAGGAGTATGGTCCCTCTAATCGTAAGGGCACGGAATAGCTCATAGAGAAGGATTGGACAATGATGATGCAGAAAATATTCACGAGGGACGAAGAAGAAAATCTGAGTTTGAGGATTATAAACCTCGAAGTTCATCATCCTAGACACAATATGCACAGAGGGTATGCAATTCAGGGTGCAGGGTATCAACCTCTTGATGAATTGACCAAAAGAATGAAGATTGACTTGCCAAATTTATTTGGAAAACTAGAACCCCATGCTTTTGAAGACTGGTTAACAGTCATCGAGGATTATGTCTAGGATTGCTAATTGGGAAGAGATGAAAGAACGACTCAAAGAAAAATATTTGCCCATCGATTATGAGCAAATGATTTTTGAGGACATGCTACAACTCAAGCAGGGTTCCCTAACTGTCGATCAATTTATGGATCATTTGCATGAGCTGACTATTCGCAGCAAGATCGTGGAAACTGAACAATAATCCTTAGCTCGATATCGCACTGGATTACGGGACGAATGAAGAGAGATGTGGACTGCCCGTTTGATCAATGTAGAAGAGGCGTATCAAGTGGCTCTTCACATTGAAAAGCAAACAAAGCTCACTACTAGGAGGAGAGTGACGATGATAGATGCAAAACTAGAGCACACTACTGCAAATACTTTCGAAAGAACACTAGCGCCAAGGGATCCAGTTGGGAGTTTGAGCAGTGGGAATTCAAGGGGAATAACAAGGCCTACCAATAAGGGTCCCCACTCTTATAAGTGTAAAGGTTATGGACATTATGCAGTGGTATGCTCGACTAGGGATAAAAAGTTGGCCTTTATTTGTGAAAAGGAATTATTAGTGATGGATGGAGAGGAGGAAACAGAGCGGAAGATCCCAGCAAAGATATTGACAGTGAAGGTGTAACAACCCTAAATTTTTTTCTCCTATTTGTTTCATTTTTTTAATCTTTCCCCCTATAAAAAGGGTAAATGAAGCATGAGAATTTTTTTTTTCTCTCGTCGAAATTTCTAACGAAATTTCGGCAGTCTCCCCTATATCGAGAGATCCCAAGTTATCCATAACACAACCCTGCACTATAATTTGAATCACATCTCATCCACAATCACATCCATTTTAATACAATCAACTGCATAATTCATTCCAGAATATGCTCAGGACCATATTCATTCCCAAACTCCATCTTACATCACACACATAAGATAAAAATTAAAAGAGCCAATTCATACACGAAGATTTCACATATAGATACATATATACATATACATCGAACATAACACGCTTTAATATTCGAAGATAATCTAGTACTTTCTAATATCCCGAAATGACGTTGATACATTTAATATTACGAAACAAAATTTACAAATATACTATTCTATACAATTTACATGTTCTTCTACATAACAAAAATTTCACCATAACTCCCTAAGTTCCTATCTTATACAAAAAAAGGAATTAAGGCTTAAAAATCTATTCCCGACGAGAATGGGAAGAACTCGCAAAATATAGATTTTTCATATGATGAGTAAAACAATTAAGTAAATACTAGCAATTTACAGAAGAATTTGAACAACATATCCATCAATCTACTTAAATCATATGAGATTCTAAACACAACCATATACACCCTTTTAAGGTTATATAAAAGAAGATTTATTTCTTTTGACTGCTTCTTTCCCCTTTTTCACATCGAAGAGACTATAGTCGACACTAATGACCTCCAATAGTGTCTCTAGTTACCCGTCCTGAAATCAACGAATCAGTTTCATGAAAATGTTGACACAAACATAACCGTGGGTGTCATTAACTATATTTAGGAGGTTTTAGAGTATGTCGATGTCAAGGATTCTTGATATCATTAGCTTTCATCTCAGAAAGCTAATCAAGTCTATAAATTTTGCCGATATCGACGTCACCTGCCGATATCATTAACTATTCCGAAATCGAATAGTTAATCAAGTTTATACATTATGCCGATATCGACGTCACTCGCCGATATCATTAAGTATTCTGAAACCGAATAGTTAATCAAGTTTATAAATCATGCCGATATCGACGTCACCTGCCGATATCATTAACTATTCCAAAATTGAATAGTTAATCAAGTTTATAAATCATGTAGAAATCGACGTCACCTGCCGATATCATTAACTATTCCGAAATCGAATAGTTAATCAAGTTTATACATTATACCGATATCCACGTCACCCGCCGATATCATTAAGTATTCTGAAACCGAATAGCTAATCAATTCTATATCTCACCACCAACGTATCGGTAATGCCGATATCAACCAGCTTGTTTCTTTCTACACACACACACACACACATATATATATATATATATATATATATATATATATATATATATATATATATATATCTATTTTTCCATTCCCTAACCTTTCCTTTACCCGTTTTCTTATCCTCATCAATAAGCACCAAATTATAACTTATAGTTCAATAACTAGTAAAGAAAATAATTATTAGATAAAGAAAATATAGGTACCAAGTACCTACCTGCTGTGAATGTTCGACTTGCGTTACCCTGTTGTTGTTGTTGTTGCCCTTCACCCGCGGTTCTTCTTGAAACCAAAAATACCCACCATTTTTTTTATATTAATCCACATATCACACACAACAACAATAAAAATGGTAATAATATTCATTTCCCGTTACCAATTGTTTTCTTTCTCACTTATATTCCTCATTATCATCCTTTAATTTTTAAGCTCATTTATAGTCCAAATGGACATCATGAATTCATTTTTTTTTATCACCATTTAATCTCTTCTTTTATTTTCTGAAGATCAAGACACTTTTTATGAAGGGAAAGGGACAATTTCTACCCTTAACATGGTTAAATATTTGTTATTTTCTCAACTTGGCCGAAACTGTCAGCACAGGTGACAACTTGACCTCTCCTCAGAGTTTTACCCATATCTTGAGTTCCAGAACTCCCAATTAGATGGGGTTTGACTCTTTGGAAAGCTAACACTCCAAGCTACAACTTTTATGAAGGGACCCTCCCTGAATTATGTATTTTTCAGGTCCAAATGTCCCTAAGAAACTGGGCAACGAAACTGCCCTGTTTTGAAAAAAAAGAGAAAGTATCTCCAATTCATCTTCAATCCTTGATTTCTCATCAATAACAGCCATGTCTTCCCTTTATTCATGAAATCCTACTCATTTATGCATTTTCCTAACATTTTGTGTTAAAAACCCTAATTCCCAATTCAAGAACAATCATGAACTTCTAATCAAATTGAAGTTAATTTCATAGAAATTGGAATTAGAACTCCTTACTTGGATAGAATCTAACAAATTTGGAAAAATCCTAGCCTTCTTCTCCTTGAAAATACCCAGCCACTCTTCCTCCTTTCTTCCCCAATTTCTTCACTCTCTTCTTGTTACTTCTCCACCCAATTGTGTTCTTCCACTTTAGAAATCCAAGGCTTGTATGGGTTTACAATTTTTTTGGGTGTTTACTCTTGCTTTTTATGAAATGAATTTCGAAATTCTCCCTCCCCTCTTTCTTTTGTTTCAACTGGACATGGCTGAGAGAAGAGATGGGTATTTATAGTCCCATCTCTTCTTAATTCTATTTTGACCCTTTTTTTTTGCTTTTCATAAATTTTGTATTATAACAACATTTTAATTTTTTTTTGTAAATCTCCTACCTCTATGTATACTTTATTCTCGGGTTTCACAGAAGGGGAGCATTTGAGTGCATCATCTTTGCCCAGCTGTGTAATTAACAGGGTGCTGATAGGAGAAAAGAAGGAAATCCAGACCAATCCTGAATAGTTGCGTACCAATATATTCCATACATGAATGGAACATAATGGTCGGGCATTAAATGTCATTATTGATAATGGAAGTGGGATGAACGTAATTGCTAAGACTGTTGTTGAGCGTTTGGGTTTGAAGACGGAGAAGCATCCTAATTCCTATCGAAATAGTTGGGTTAATGACACTAATTCAGTTCTGGTACAACGGTGATGTTTGATTAAGTTCTCATTGGGGAAGAATTATGTGGATGAGGTCTGGTACGATGTCATTCCCATGACAGTGTGCCATATGTTATTGGGACGAGCTTGGATTTATGATCATAAAGCACTTTCATGCGTGTTATGACACAGGTGCTCAAACCATTTTTGGGAATATTTGTTGTTGTGTACTTTGATGATATATTATTTTTCAGCCAAGGTACGCAGGAGCATATGAACCATGTTGAGCAGGTGCTGACAGTGTTGCGAGCTGAAAAACTCTATGTCAATAAGGAAAAGTGTTCATTTATGAAGGAGACTGTGCGGTTTCTGGGATTTATCATCTCTAGCCGAGGAGTGGAGGTTGATCCTGCAAAGGTTCAGGATGTCCAGACGTGGCCAACACCACAGAATTTTTCTGACATCAGGAGCTTCCATGGATTAGCTACTTTTTACCGAAGATTTATTCGGAATTTCTGCACTATAATGGCTCCAATCACTGAGTGCATCAAAGAAAAAAATTCTTGTGGACTACCGCAGCAGAAACAAAGCTTTCAGTGCGATCAAGAAGGAAATGGGGCAGGCTCCAGACCTCAAATTACCTGATTTCTCCAAAGTTTTTGAGGTAGCATGTGATGTAACAACCCTAAATTTTTTTTCACCTATTTGTTTTATTTTTTTAATCTTTCCCCCTCTAAAAAGGGTAGATAAAGCATGAAATTTTTTTTTCTCTCGCCGAAATTTCTAATGAAATTTCGGCAGAGTCTCCCCTATATCGGGAGAGCCCAAGTTATCCATAACACGACCTGCACACAATTTGAATCTCATCTCATCCACAATCACATCCATTTTTAATACAATCAACTGCATAATTCATTCCAGAATATGCTCAGGACCATATTCATTCCCAAACTCCATCTTACATCACACACATAAGATAAAATTAAAAGAGCCAATTCGCACATGAAGATTTCACATATAGATACATATATACATATACATCGAACATAACACAGTTTAATATTCGAAGATAATCTAGTACTTTCTAATATCCCTGACGATGCGTTGATACATTTAATATTACAGAAACAAAATTTACAAATATACTATTCTATACAATTTACATGTTCTTCTACATAACAAAATTTCACCATAACTCCCTAAGTTCCTATCTTATACAAAAAGGAATTAAGGCTTAAAATCTATTCCTGACGAGAATGGGAAGAACCTGCAAAATATAGATTTTTCATATGAGTAAAACAATTAAGTAAATACTAGCAATTTACAGAAGAATTTGAATAACATATCCATCAATCTACTTAAATCATATGAGATTCTAAACACAACCATATACACCCTTTTAAGGTTATATAAAAGAAGATTTATTTCTTTTGACTGCTTCTTTCCCCTTTTTCACATCGAAGAGACTATAGTCGACACTAATGACCTCCAATAGTGTCTCTATTTACCCGTCCTGAAATCAACTAATCAGTTTCATGAAAATGTTGACGAGAACATAACCGTGGGTGTCATTAACTATATATATGTATTTATATTTTTAAAAAAACCAAAATAGTTCATCTTTGTTCTGTTATTTCCTTAGGAGGTTTTAGAGTATGCCGATGTCAAGGATTCTTGATATCATTAGCTTTCATCTCAGAAAGCTAATCAAGTCTATAAATTTTGTCGATATCGACGTCACCTTCCAATATCATTAACTATTCTGAAATCGAATAGTTAATCAAGTTTATACATTATGCCGATATCGACGTCACCCGCCAATATCATTAACTATTATGAAACCGAATAGATAATCAAGTTTATAATTCATGCCGATATCGACGTCACCTGCCGATATCATTAACTATTCCGAAATCAAATAGTTAATCAAGTTTATACATTATGCCGATATCGACGTCACCCGCCGATATCATTAACTATTCCGAAACCGAATAGTTAATCAAGTTTATAAATCATGCCGATATCGACGTCACCTACCGATATCATTAAGTATTCCAAAATCGAATAGTTTATCAAGTTTATATATTATGCCGATATCGACGTCACCCGCCAATGTCATTAACTATTCTGAAACCGAATAGTTAATCAAGTTTATAAATCATGCCGAAATCGACGTCACCTGCCGATATCATTAACTATTCCGAAATCGAATAGTTAATCAAGTTTATACATTATGCCGATATCGACGTCACCCACCGATATCGACCAGCTTGTTTCTTTCTACACATATATATATCTATTTTTTCATCCCCTAACCTTTTCTTTACCCGTTTTCTTTTCCTCATCAATAAGCACCAAATTATAACTTATAGTTCAATAACTAGTAAAGAAAATAATTATTAGATAAAGAAAATATAGGTACCAAGTACCTACCTGCTGTGAGTGTTCGACTTGCATTACCTTGTTGTTGTCGTTGTTGCCCTTCACCCGCGGTTCTTCCTGAAACCACAAATACCCACCATTTTTTTTATATTAATCCACATATCACACACAACAACAATAAAAATGGTAATAATATTCATTTCCCGTTACCAATTGTTTTCTTTCTCACTTATATTCCTCATTATCATCCTTTAATTTTTAAGCTCATTTATAGTCCAAATGGACATCATGAATTCATTTTTTTTTATCACCATTTAATCTCTTCTTTTATTTTCTGAAGATCAAGACACTTTTTATGAAGGGAAAGGGACAATTTCTACCCTTAACATGGTTAAATATTTGTTATTTTCTCAACTTGGCCGAAACTGTCAGCACAGGTGACAACTTGACCTCTCCTCAGAGTTTTACCCATATCTGGAGTTCCAGAACTCCCAATTAGATGGGGTTTGACTCTTTGGAAAGCTAACACTCCAAGCTACAACTTTTATGAAGGGACCCTCCCTGAATTATGTATTTTTCAGGTCCAAATGTCCCTAAGAAACTGGGCAACGAAACTGCCCTGTTTTGAAAAAAAAGAGAAAGTATCTCCAATTCATCTTCAATCCTTGATTTCTCATCAATAACAGCCATGTCTTCCCTTTATTCATGAAATCCTACTCATTTATGCATTTTCCTAACATTTTGTGTTAAAAACCCTAATTCCCAATTCAAGAACAATCATGAACTTCTAATCAAATTGAAGTTAATTTCATAGAAATTGGAATTAGAACTCCTTACTTGGATGGAATCTAACAATTTTGGAAGAATCCTAGCCTTCTTCTCCTTGAAAATACCCAGCCACTCTTCCTCCTTTCTTCCCCAATTTCTTCACTTTCTTCTTGTTACTTCTCCACCCAATTGTGCTCTTCCACTTTAGAAATCCAAGGCTTGTATGGGTTTACAATTTTTTTGGGTGTTTACTCTTGCTTTTTATGAAATGAATTTCGAAATTCTCCTTCCCCTCTTTCTTTTGTTTCAGCTGGACATGGCTGAGAAGAGATGGGTATTTATAGTCCCATCTCTTCTTAATTCTATTTTGACCCCTTTTTTTGCTTTTCATAAATTTTGTATTATAACAACATTTTAATTATTTTTTTTTGTAAATCTCCTACCTCTATGTATACTTTATTCTCGGGTTTCACATTCTCCCTTCCTAATAAAAAAATTTCGTCCTTGAAATTTAAACTACATACCTGACTCAAGGAATAGATGGGGGTATTTTTCCTTAATCTCTGACTCTCTCTCCCACGTTTCTTCCTCAATTTGTGAGTTTCTCCACAATACTCTGACAAGTGATACTTTCTTATTTCTCAATGTTTTTTCACTACGATCCATGATCTTGACTGGCCTAGTCTCGAGTGTCAAGTCCTCTCTTACTTCAATTGGAACTGGAGGTAACACTCGGGAAGGATCCACTTCTGCCTTCCGTAATATTGATACATGGAATACATTGTGAATCTTCTCTAGGTGTGTTGGTAGCTTCAAGCGATAAGTCACCGGCCCTACCCTAGCTATCACCTCAAATGGGCCAATGTACCTCGGAGCAAGCTTTCCTTTCATTCCAAACGGAATGATGCCCTTCCATGGTGCCACCTTTAAGAAGACTCTATCCCCTATTTGGAATTCTAAAGGTCTCCTCCGCTTGTCTGCATAACTCTTCTGTCTATCTTGGGCTTCCTTCATTCTTTGCTTGATTACCCTTACTTTATCAGTTGTTATTTGTACCAGTTCAGGACCTAGGAGTTTCCTTTCTCCAACTTCATCCCAACATATCGGAGTGCGACATTTTCTCCCATATGGAGCCATCCTGATAGAAGCTTAGTAACTATTATTATACTTGAACTTTACCAATGGTAGGAAGTCTTCCTAGTTTCCCCCAAACTCTAACACACATGACCTTAATAGGTCTTCAAGTGTTTGGATGGTTCTTTCAGATTGGCCATCTGTCTGGGGATGGAATGCCGTGCTCAGATTCACCTCGGTTCCCAAAGCTCATTGTAAGCAAGGCCATAACCTTGAAGTAAATCTCGGGTCTCGATCTGATACCATTGATATGGGAACTCCATGCAGTCTAATCACTTCATTCACGTATAATTTGGCCAACTTAATACGCATCCCAAACCCCTGCTTGAGGCATCACTATAAATAATGAACCCTTCTGTTCCAGAAGGAAGGGCCAAGACGGGGGCTGATGTAAGCCTTCTTTTCAACTCCTGGAAACTCTCCTCACATTCCTTTGACCAATTAAACCTCACTTCTTTACGAGTCAACTTGGTCAGAGGCGATGCTATTGTGGAAAATCCTTCAATAAACCTCCTATAATACCCTGTGAGGCCCAAGAAACTTCGAATTTCAGTGACATTTGTGGGCTTCTCCCACTTTAGAACTGCCTCTACTTTTCCTGGATCCACACATATTCCCCCAGCTGAGATAACATGTCCCAAAAATATCACCTCTTTAAGCCAGAACTCACATTTATCCAATTTTGCATACAATTTATTTTCTCTCAATATTTCTAACACCTTCCTCAAGTGCTTCTCGTGCTCCTGATAAGAGCTCGAATATACCAGTATATCGTCAATAAACACGACCACACATTTATCCAAATATAATCGAAACACTCGATTCATTAGATCCATAAATACTGCAGGGGCATTAGTTAACCCAAATGGCATTACTAAGAATTCATAATGGCCATAGCGAGTTCTAAAGGCAGTCTTCTATATATCCTGTTCTCTGATTCTTAATTGGTGATACCCCGATCTCAGATCTATCTTCGAGAAAACTCTTGCACCCTTCAACTGATCAAACAGGTCATATATCCATGGTAACAGATACTTGTTCTTTACCGTCACTTTGTTCAGTTGACGATAATTGATACATAACCTGAATGTACCATCCTTCTTCTTTACAAATAACACCGGGGCTCCCCAAGGTGAATTGCTCGTCCATATGAATCCTTTGTCCAACAACTCCTGAAGTTGGATCTTCAATTCGGCTAGTTCTATAAGGGCAATCCTATAAGGAGACTGTGCTATAGGGTTGACTCCTGGAAGAGTCTCAATGGAAACCTCAATTTCTCTAATTGGAGGCAGTCCCGGTAATTCCGCTGGAAACACGTTTGGGAACTCTTTTACAACAAGAATATTTATTAATTCAATGCTCCCCTTCTTCAATTCTCTTACATGAGACAACCAGGCAGGACATCCCTTTCTAATCAATTTTCCGGCCGTCATGACCGAGATTATAGAGTTTAGAATCACCTTCCTCTCTCCCCCTGAATACTACCCTTTTTCCACTCACATCTTGGAGGTTTACAGTCTTTGTGAAACAATCCACTTGTGCTCTATGTCTACTCAACCAATCCATTCCCAGTATTAAGTCAAAATCATCTAATGCTAAAGGCATGAGGTCCGCCGTTAGCTCTACCCCCTCAATGTATAGTATCACTCCCTTGTATACCTCATCAATGTTTATATTTTTCCCCAAAGGTGTACTAACTACCATTCCCACATTCAATCTACTTGGTAACACATTTAAATTTTTAATAATTCAGTGGGCCATAAAAGAATGACTAGCCCCAGGATCAATTAAAGCATAAACTTGTATTAAACTCAATTGTAGTATACCTGCTACAACATCTGGCATTGCCCCCATATCTTCCTGGGTCATGTGGTATATTCTGCCCTGAGTCCTTTCCTCCAGCAATCTGGGTCGGCCTTTATTGGCACTTGTCCCTGACTGAGTGGGTCGTATAGGTTGATCAACTGTTACTGACTGTTGTTGGCTTTGAGTAGCCATCCCCTGTCCCTGTACTCCTTCAGTAACTCTATGTGGACATTCCTTCTTTCTATGACCCATTTCCCCACAATGGAAACAACCTCTTCCCAAGTACTGGCAGTCCCTCCATCGATGCCCTTCCCTCTACAAATATAACATCTCCCACGGTGCAGCTGAACAATCCCCGGGGTGTTTTTTGATTATACCTCATGCATATCGGGTATACGGGGTCCTCTCTGCTCCATGGACCCCCCTGTAACACTTGCCCCTTGGCGGGTTTGACCTCCCACGGATCCCCCAGGATTAAATTGTCTAACTCCTCCTGAACTCCCACCATGAACAAAACACCCCCCTTTTTTCGGTAATGGGCTGAATGATGACCCACTCTTTCCTTTTTTCGGAGGAGGGTTCCTCCCTATAGGAGGTGTGAAATCCCTTCTCTTGAATCCCGTGGTCTGACTCTGCTCACTTGTTGACCTGGGTGTGTCGTTCATTACCCTTTTTATTCCTTGAGCAGCTCGCACTAACTCTCGAACTGACTGAAACGACAAAGCCACCAAAATTAATTTTAGCTCCTGCCTGAGTCCATCCTGAAAACGTTCCACTCGATGATGCTCAGTGGGGAGATGAGTGTTTGCAAAGATAGATAAATCCTGGAACCTCCTTTCATACTCCAGGACGGTCATATTCCCCTGTTTCAAATCTAGAAACTCCTGCTCTTTCTCTTTTTGGTGCTGCCAGGAGTAATACCGTTCCTCAAATTCTTCTCGAAAGTTTATCCACTTCAATTCTTCACCTTCCCTTCTTTCTCTGATGGTCTCCCACCAAGAGTGGGCACTCTCTGTTAACAGCTGGGTCACACAGTCTACCTGAGTTTCCTCCGGCACGTGCAACTGATCTATAACCCTTTCTACCTTCCTCAGCCAATGCCCTACTACTTCGGCGTCTTCTTCCCCTGAATAGGTCGTGCAACCCATTTCACGCATGCCTTTCACCCATTGAACCAGGGTGACTACTTTTTCTACCCGAGGAGTGCCATGGGATGTTCCTGCGACCATCCCTGCTACTACTGCTTTGACCAATTGCTCGAGAAACACAGGGTCTGAATAGGAATTCAGGACGGTCGTCGATGTCACTGGCGGTGGCCTGTCTTCCGATCCTTGACCACTCGATGTTTTAACCGGCGACACTTCTGCCTGAGAAGTAAAAGGTTCATTATGATGCCTCTCTAAATCTCCCTCCTCTGAATGGGCCGATGCCACAGATTGATGGGAGGCAGTATCCATTAATGGATCCCTTTCGGTTTCATTCCGAGAAAATGAGTCATACTCTCTTTCTTGCACGGGGGACGGGACAACCCTTGCGGTTTGCCATGAACGAACCATACTGAAACATTTTTTTCAGAATCACATTAGTATTTCAATCCGTGAAACTGCAACCAAATGCTCTGATACCAACTGTAACAACCCTAAATTTTTTTTCTCCTATTTGTTTAATTTTTTTTAATCTTTCCCCCTCTAAAAAGGGTAGATAAAGCATGAATTTTTTTTTTTCTCTCGCCGAAATTTCTAACGAAATTTTGGCAGAGTCTCCCCTATATCGGGAGATCCCAAGTTATCCATAACACAACCTGCACACAATTTGAATCTCATCTCATCCACAATCACATCCATTTTTAATACAATCAACTGCATAATTCATTCCAGAATATGCTCAGGACCATATTCATTCCCAAACTCCATCTTACATCACACACATAAGATAAAATTAAAAGAGCCAATTCGCACACGAAGATTTCACATATAGATACATATATACATATACATCGAACATAACACAGTTTAATATTCAAGATAATCTAGTACTTTCTAATATCCTCGAAAGTGAGGTTGATACATTTAATATTACAGAAACAAAATTTACAAATATACTATTCTATACAATTTACATGCTCTTCTACATAACAAAATTTCACCATAACTCCCTAAGGTCCTATCTTATACAAAAAGGAATTAAGGCTTAAAATCTATTCCTGACGAGAATGGGAAGAACCTGCAAAATATAGATTTTTCATATGAGTAAAACAATTAAGTAAATACTAGCAATTTACAGAAGAATTTGAATAACATATTCAAAATTGGAGCAAATCATAGCTAAGGATAATGATGATGAAAAGGATCAGATATTGTCTGGAAGTGATCATAGTTTTCTTCTGTCTTGGAAGTCATGACTTCATATTCCCTCGTATGAAGAATTTGATGGTGGATGAATGTCCAAAGATGACCATGAAATTTGCTAATAAAACAAATGGGTCAACGAGTGCTCAGTCAGAGGTGCTGCTGGTTCTACTTTGATTTCATGCCTCTGTTTTAGTGTTTTTGTTTCACTCAATAATAATGTGTATGCCATGCTTGAATTGGTTTTGCAGGTATCTCAAAGTAGCTGAGGATTCAAGCACTGGTTGCTCCCAGCCAATTAAAGTGGATTAAAGGAAGAAGATGGAGGTGGAGATGGTGTGGTGAGGGCTGCAAAAAAAATTTAATTGGTGGAACTAATTTCAACTATTTCGTTGGCAATGGGAAACAATTCGGCTTCACATTGATTGTAACAGTATTGTTTTGCCAAAGAACTTCTAAAAGAAGGATATCTATGCGTCGTTTGTCGTGTGAACTTTAAAAAATAAGGGTATCTGTGTTGTCTACCTTTGTAATCTTTAGTCATTAATTATTGTGTGAAATAAGGGCATGTGTTTGTTTGCCCAATTGTGTTTCTTTTCAAGTGTCCGAACCTTAAAAACCAATGGCATAATGCTTGCTTATTTTTTTAATTTTTTTACTTCATCATTTAATATTGTGTTCTAAAGAAAATTAGACCCCATGATTTGTTTAGTTTATTCTTATAGTAGTAGATTAACTTGGTCTCATGACATGTAAATTAATTTCTTTTTTAATCTCATCATTTGATATTGAACTCATTAAGAATTAGTCATTAGTATAGAATGTTCTGTACTTGCTCTGGCTAACCAATCTGCAACTTTGTTAGCCTCTCTACCAATGGCTAACACAGAGACATTCGACTAAGCATATTTAATAAAAGAAATTGCTTGGAATGCAATGACATTGAAATTACAACATCCAATTATAAGGCATTTCATTTAAAAGCCAAATGAAAATTTCAAACAATTATGAATTGTTGCCTTTGTTCCACAGCTTGCAATGCATTAATCAGTTCTTGCAAACTGAGTTCACTGAAATCCTTTGAATCTTCCAATGAGCAGATTTTATTTTCAAACTTTTCGGGTAGGCTTACAAGTACTTTTTCAACCACCCTTGATTCTTGAACCTCTTCACCAAGCAATGTCATTTGATTAACAATCTTGGATACATTTGAAGAGAATTCCTTGATTGTATCCGAATCTCTCATCTTCAATCCTTCGAATTGCCTCTTCAATGTTAAAATCTGCATTCTTCTTGATTTTTTCATCACCTTGAAATTCAGCCTTCAATTTGTCCCAAGCATCCTTAGCTGATTCACATGCCATGATTCTTGAGAAGATTTCTCACTTACCGCATTGTGAATGCAAGTAAGAGCTTTGAATTTCTTTGCTCTTTGTTCATGGAAATACTTGAGTTGGGTCAATGTTGGATTGTTGTTTAGGGGAACTACTTCCCTGCCGCCTCCACATCTTCCCACAAATCAAAAAGCTTTTAAGTATATCTTCATTTTTACTGCCCAAACACCATAGTTCGATCCTCGTGAAGATTGGTGACTTTGAAGAAAAATGATGCATCCATCTCTTCCAAACCAGCTTCTCGCCAAACCAGCTTTCTTTGCCAAAAACAGCTTTCTTGCACTTTTTTCTTTCCGTGTTTTCCACGGAATCAAAGAACACGTAATAATAATTGAATAACTCTTTCAATTATTAGTTCTTTAAAGAACAAATCAAGACCGACTTTGATTAACTAATTCGGAATTTCCGAAAAAATGCAATCTTTTCCCTTTCAAGGTTTAATCAATCCTTGAAGTCTTTAATCCCTTCTCAAAGACCTAATTATGCTCGATACCATGTTGAAATTCTTGAAGAATTCTGGAAAATACTGAAAAAACACTTACCGTAGAGCAATTTGTACCTGACAAATGTGGATCAAACACGCATCGTAGCGATCAAAAATCTGGGAATGAACAATTTTCCAGATTTTGATGGTAAATTTCCGTAAAAAGAAAGAATTTAATAATTCAAGAATTTGAGAATTAAAGGAACATGAACATTGGCGAGAATATTTGGTTGTGGTTACTGCCATCCCATCAAATTTTTATTTATATAGGAATCAAAAGTTACAACGGCTATAATATTTGAAATTTCGGGTTACAATTTCCTATTTAACAATGAGTTGACTATAAACTGAAATTAACTAAAAAACATTGACTCGGAACACTTAAACAAACTTATTACAATGTGAATTCAATCATAACAATTGATTCTTCAATCTTCGATTCTTCAATCTTTCAAATGTCCTACGTCGACTCCTTCTTCGACTTTTCTTGGCGCACTGAATCAATTCCGATTTCAACACTCCCCCTTGATTCCTGGACTGCACATTCCCACCATGCTTCTGAGTTCTTCAAACCTTTCTTTTGCTAGAGTCTTTGTGAACAAGTCAGCTAGCTGTTCCTTTGAACACACATATTTCAGCTCTAGCTCTCCTTCTTGCTGGAATTGCCTTATTGCATGAAACTTAATTTTCATGTGTTTTGTTCTATCATGGAATACTGAGTTCTTCGAGATAGCTATAGCAGCCATATTGTCACATAGTAGTTCAGTAGGTTCCATTTGTTCACAATTCAAATCCTTCAATATCTTTCTCAACCAAACCAGTTGATTAGATGCAACAAAGGCAGAAATATATTCTGCTTCAGCAGTTGAGTGAGCAACTACAGATTGCTTCTTTGAATTCCAGCAAAATATACAATCCCCCATTGAGAAACAATATCCTGATGTGCTCATCATTTCCTCATCACTTCCAGCCCAATCACTATCACAAAACCCTTTTAATTTTACTGAGTTCTTCTTCCCGAAAAATATGCCAAGGTCTTGTGTGCCCTTTAGATATCTTAGCACTCTTTTAGCTGCAACATAGTGCTCTTGGCTGGGGTTTTGCATAAATCTAGATAGGTAGTTTACAGTAAATACTATATCAGGTCTAGTAGAAGATAAGTAGAGTAAACTTCCTATTAGATTCCTGTAAATGCTACCATCTCACTGAGGGGTTTCATCACTTTTGACGGTTTCATTCCTAGCACCATAGGGAGTGTCGACAGGGTTTGCAATTTTCCATTGCAAACTTGCTCAAAGCATCTTGGTTATGAATTGTTTTTGGCAAACAAAGCAACCTTCTTTAGATTGAGTGATTTCCATTCCAAGAAAGTATGCTAAAAGTCCAAGTTCATTCATCTCAAACTTGTTCTTCATGTTCATCTTAAATTCATCAACAAGTTGCCCATTGTCTCCCGTGATTAATAAGTCGTCCACATACACTGAGATTATCAAAATGTGATCTTCCACCCTTTTTATGTATAAAGTGGCTTCATTCAAGCTCTTTTCAAATCCCAAACTTGATAAGTATTCATCTAATTTACCATACCAAGCTCTAGGAGCTTGTTTCAACCCATACAAAGCCTTGTTTAATAAATAGACTTTGTTTAAATTTGTTTCTCTCTCAAATCCTTCAGGCTGCTCTACATATATTTCTTCTTTCAAATTCCCATTCAAGAATGCTGATTTAACATCCATTTGCCAAATCAACCAGCCCTTCCGAGTAGCCAACATAAGCAGTAGCTTAATTGTGTCCATTCTTGACACAGGGGCAAATGTATCATGATAATCTACCCCATGTTCTTGTGAGTAGCCTTTTACTACAAGTCTTGCTTTGTTCTTGTTTACACTACCATCAGCATTAAGTTTTGTTTTAAAGATCCATTTAACTCCTATAACTTTCCTATGCCTAGGTCTGTCAACAAGCTGCCAAGTCTCATTCTTTTCTATCATCAAAAGTTCATCTTTCATTGCTGCTACCCATACTGGAGAGTCCATTGCTTCTTCAACATTGCTTGGTTCTATTTCAGCAACATTACATCTCTCATATATGTCACTTAATAGCCTTGTTCCCCTTACTAATTGATCTTCATCATCAGATTCACTTTCATCAGTCTCGGGTGCAAGTTCATCAGTTTCTTCATTATTGGTATTTTCAACTTTCTCATCATCCCAATTCCAACTTTGGTTCTCAGCCACCTTAACATTCCTAGCTATTACAGCTTGGTTTGTTTTCAAATCAAAAACCTTATAGCCCTTAGATTTTGAGCTATAACCTATCAAAATCCCAACCTCAGATTTTTAGTCCAATTTTCTTCTCTTCATCTCAGGTTGCAGCACATAACAGGGACTGCCAAATACCTTTAGATGATCTATGCTTGGTTTATGACCATGCCACTTTTCATAGGGTGTTTTATCTCCCAAGGTTCTTGTTATCAACCTATTTTGCAAGTAAGTAGCAGTGCTAACTGCCTCAGCCCAAAATTTCAGAGGCATTTTCTTCTCATAGAGAAGGCATCTTCCCATCTCCATTAAAGTCCTGTTTTTCCTCTCACTTACCCCATTTTGTTGTGGGGTATATGGGACTGTTACTTGGTGTTTAATTCCCTCTTTAACCAAGTAATCTTCAAATTTATGGGAGGTGAACTCCCCCCCATTATCAGACCTCAAAATTTTCAGGTTGCAGCTTGATTCTCTCTCGGCTGCAGCTTTGAACCTCAAAAATACCTCAAACACCTCCCCCTTAGTTTTAATGAAATACACCCAGCAAAATCTACTAAAGTCATCAATGAATAACACAAAGTACCTAACACCATTTAGTGATTCATTTTGCATTGGGCCACACACATCGGTAGTGCACAATTTGCTGACCCTAGATGTTGAGCTAAGTGCATGATTATTGAACTTTACCCTTGATTGCTTTCCTAGTTGGCATGCTTCACAAACATTATCTTGTTCATGTATCATAGGTAAGCCTTCTACTATTTGCAATTCAGCCATTTTCTTTAGTGTAGCATAGTTAAAGTGACCCATTCTTCTATGCCACAAGTTTGAAGTTTCTGATGCACTTATGTTCATACTAATGTGTGTCTGTTTTTCATCAATACTAAAGCACCTATTATTCATCTTGGCAGTAAATAGAGGTGTTCCTAAATCATCCTTAATTGTGCACATGCCATTATCAAAGGACAATGAGTATCCTACTTCAAGTAATTGACCTACACTTATCAAATTTTGGTCAATTTCTGGCACATACAATACTTGCTTAAACTTTCGGATTCCAGCTAGTGTTTCAATATCAACTTCCCCTCTACCCTCTACACTTACATACTGCCCATTAGCAACTTTAACCTTAGATTTGTATTCTAAATCTAGGTTCTCAAACATGCATAATTCAGCAGCCATATGGTTAGAACATCCACTATCAATTAACCATTTGTGTTTACTAACCTCAGTTGTGTTGCAGCTGTGTTCAACAATTGCAGTGAACAATTGTTCATCCTTAGGTTCCATGGCCTCTGCAACATGTGCTTGTTTGTCTCCTGAAGTGTTATTCTTGCAGAACTTTTGGATATGTCCAAATTGCTTGCATTTCCTACATTGTGCATTCTTGAGCCAACAGAATGACTCAAGATGGTTGGTTTTCGACGGTGCTTGCATGTTGGAAATTGCTCTCTCCTTTCCTTCCCTTTTGCATTGTAGTTGTTTGCATATGTTTGATTACTTTGCCAACTTTTGTTGCTCGCCCATTGCTTTTTCCGAACTTGAACTTGTTCTTGGTTCCGAAGTTTTTGTAGAAATTTCGGGGTTTTGATCTTCCTTTGAACCTAGCTGCAAATGCCTCTTCACCGAGTTTTTCTTGTCCGAATTGTTGCCTTTGTTCCACAGACTTGCAATGCATTAATCAGTTCTTGCAAACCGAGTTCATCTGAAATCCTTTGAATCTTCCAATGAGCATGATTTTATTTTTCAAACTTTTTGCGTAGGCTTACAAGTACTTTTTTCAACCACCCTTGATTCTTGAACCTCTTCACCAAGCAATGTCATTTGATTAACAATCTTGGATACATTTGAAGAGAATTCCTTGATTGTATCCGAATCTCTCATCTTCAATCCTTCGAATTGCCTCTTCAATGTTAAAATCTGCATTCTTCTTGATTTTTCATCACCTTGAAATTCAGCCTTCAATTTGTCCCAAGCATCCTTAGCTGATTCACATGCCATGATTCTTGAGAAGATTTCCTCACTTACTGCATTGTGAATGCAAGTAAGAGCTTTGAATTTCTTTGCTCTTTGTTCATGGAAATACTTGAGTTGGGTCAATGTTGGATTGTTGTTTAGGGGAACTACTTCCCTGTCAGCCTCCACATCTTCCCACAAATCAAAAGCTTTTAAGTATATCTTCATTTTTACTGCCCAAACACCATAGTTCGATCCCTCGTGAAGATTGGTGACTTTGAAGAAAATGATGCATCCATCTCTTCCAAACCAGCTTCTCTGCCAAACCAGCTTCTTTGCCAAAACAGCTTCTTGCACTTTTTCTTTCCAGGTTTTCCACAGAACAAAGAACACGAATAATAATTGAATAACTCTTTCAATTATTAGTTCTTTAAAGAACAAATCAAGACTGACTTCTTGATTAACTAATTCTGGAATTTCTGAAAAATGCAATCTTTTCCTTTCAAGGTTTAATCAATCCTTGAAGTCTTTAATCCCTTCTCAAAGACCTAATTATGCTCTGATACCATGTTGAAATTCTTGAAGAATTCTGGAAAATACGAAAAACACTTACTGTAGCAATTTGTACGGACAAATGTGGATCAAACACGCACTGTAGCGATCAAAATCTGGGAATGAACAATTTTCCAGATTTTGATGGTAAATTTCCAGAAAAGAAAGAATTTAATAATTCAGTAAATTTGAGAATTAAAGGAACATGAACATTGGCAGAATATTTGGTTGTGGTTACTGCCATCCCATCAAATTTTATTTATATAGGAATCAAAAGTTACAACGGCTATAATATTTGAAATTCGGTTACAATTTCCTATTTAACAATGAGTTGACTATAAACCGAAATTAACTAAAAAACATTGACTCGGAACACTTAAACAAACTTATTACAATGTGAATTCAATCATAACAATTGATTCTTCAATCTTCGATTCTTCAATCTTCAAATGTCTGCGTCGACTCCTTCTTCGACTTTTCTTGGCGGACACTGAATCAATTCCAGATTTCAACACTCCCCCTTGATTCCTGGACTGCACATTCCCACCATGCTTCTGAGTTCTTCAAACCTTTCTTTTGCTAGAGTCTTTGTGAACAAGTCAGCTAGCTGTTCCTTTGAACACACATATTTCGACTCTAGCTCTCCTTCTTGCTTTGGGAATTGCCTTATTGCATGAAACTTAATTTTCATGTGTTTTGTTCTATCATGGAATACTGAGTTCTTCGAGATAGCTATAGCAGCCATATTGTCACATAGTAGTTCAGTAGGTTCCATTTGTTCACAATTCAAATCCTTCAATATCTTTCTCAACCAAACCAGTTGATTAGATGCAACAAAGGCGTAAATATATTATCGCCTCAGCAGTTGAGTGAGCAACTTCTGATTGCTTCTTTGAATTCCAGACAAAATATACAATCCCCCCCATTGAGAAACAATATCCCTGATGTGCTCATCATTTCCTCATCACTTCCAGCCCAATCACTATCACAAAACCCTTTTTAATTTTACTTGAAGTTCTTCTTCCCGAAAAAAATATGCCAAGGTCTTGTGTGCCCTTTAGATATCTTAGCACTCTTTTAGCTGCAACATAGTGCTCTTGGCTGGGGTTTTGCATAAATCTAGATAGGTAGTTTACAGTAAATACTATATTCAGGTCTAGTAGAAGATAAGTAGAGTAAACTTCCTATTAGATTCCTGTAAATGCTACCATCTGCTGAGGGGGTTTCATCACTTTTTGACAGTTTCATTCCTAGCACCATAGGGGTGCTGACAGGTTTGCAATTTTCCATTGCAAACTTGCTCAGCATCTTGGTTATGAATTGTTTTTGGCAAACAAAGCAACCTTCTTTAGATTGAGTGATTTCCATTCCAAGAAAGTATGCTAAAAGTCCAAGTTCATTCATCTCAAACTTGTTCTTCATGTTCATCTTAAATTCATCAACAAGTTGCCCATTGTCTCCCGTGATTAATAAGTCGTCCACATACACTGAGATTATCAAAATGTGATCTTCCACCCTTTTTATGTATAAAGTGGCTTCATTCAAGCTCTTTTCAAATCCCAAACTTGATAAGTATTCATCTAATTTACCATACCAAGCTCTAGGAGCTTGTTTCAACCCATACAAAGCCTTGTTTAATAAATAGACTTTGTTTAAATTTGTTTCTCTCTCAAATCCTTCAGGCTGCTCTACATATATTTCTTCTTTCAAATTCCCATTCAAGAATGCTGATTTAACATCCATTTGCCAAATCAACCAGCCCTTCCGAGTAGCCAACATAAGCAGTAGCTTAATTGTGTCCATTCTTGACACAGGGGCAAATGTATCATGATAATCTACCCCATGTTCTTGTGAGTAGCCTTTTACTACAAGTCTTGCTTTGTTCTTGTTTACACTACCATCAGCATTAAGTTTTGTTTTAAAGATCCATTTAACTCCTATAACTTTCCTATGCCTAGGTCTGTCAACAAGCTGCCAAGTCTCATTCTTTTCTATCATCAAAAGTTCATCTTTCATTGCTGCTACCCATACTGGAGAGTCCATTGCTTCTTCAACATTGCTTGGTTCTATTTCAGCAACATTACATCTCTCATATATGTCACTTAATAGCCTTGTTCCCCTTACTAATTGATCTTCATCATCAGATTCACTTTCATCAGTCTCGGGTGCAAGTTCATCAGTTTCTTCATTATTGGTATTTTCAACTTTCTCATCATCCCAATTCCAACTTTGGTTCTCAGCCACCTTAACATTCCTAGCTATTACAGCTTGGTTTGTTTTCAAATCAAAAACCTTATAGCCCTTAGATTTTGAGCTATAACCTATCAAAATCCCAACCTCAGATTTTTAGTCCAATTTTCTTCTCTTCATCTCAGGTTGCAGCACATAACAGGGGCTGCCAAATACCTTTAGATGATCTATGCTTGGTTTATGACCATGCCACTTTTCATAGGGTGTTTTATCTCCCAAGGTTCTTGTTATCAACCTATTTTGCAAGTAAGTAGCAGTGCTAACTGCCTCAGCCCAAAATTTCAGAGGCATTTTCTTCTCATAGAGAAGGCATCTTCCCATCTCCATTAAAGTCCTGTTTTTCCTCTCACTTACCCCATTTTGTTGTGGGGTATATGGGACTGTTACTTGGTGTTTAATTCCCTCTTTAACCAAGTAATCTTCAAATTTATGGGAGGTGAACTCCCCCCCATTATCAGACCTCAAAATTTTCAGGTTGCAGCTTGATTCTCTCTCGGCTGCAGCTTTGAACCTCAAAATACCTCAAACACCTCCCCCTTAGTTTTAATGAAATACACCCAGCAAAATCTACTAAAGTCATCAATGAATAACACAAAGTACCTAACACCATTTAGTGATTCATTTTGCATTGGGCCACACACATCAGTGTGCACAATTTGCAGCCTAGATGTTGAGCTAAGTGCATGATTATTGAACTTTACCCTTGATTGCTTTCCTAGTTGGCATGCTTCACAAACATTATCTTGTTCATGTATCATAGGTAAGCCTTCTACTATTTGCAATTCAGCCATTTTCTTTAGTGTAGCATAGTTAAAGTGACCCATTCTTCTATGCCACAAGTTTGAAGTTTCTGATGCACTTATGTTCATACTAATGTGTGTCTGTTTTTCATCAATACTAAAGCACCTATTATTCATCTTGGCAGTAAATAGAGGTGTTCCTAAATCATCCTTAATTGTGCACATGCCATTATCAAAGGACAATGAGTATCCTACTTCAAGTAATTGACCTACACTTATCAAATTTTGGTCAATTTCGGCACATACAATACTTGCTTAAACTTTCGGTTCCAGCTAGTGTTTCAATATCAACTTCCCCTCTACCCTCTACACTTACATACTGCCCATTAGCAACTTTAACCTTAGATTTGTATTCTAAATCTAGGTTCTCAAACATGCATAATTCAGCAGCCATATGGTTAGAACATCCACTATCAATTAACCATTTGTGTTTACTAACCTCAGTTGTGTTGCAGCTGTGTTCAACAATTGCAGTGAACAATTGTTCATCCTTAGGTTCCATGGCCTCTGCAACATGTGCTTGTTTGTCTCCTGAAGTGTTATTCTTGCAGAACTTTTGGATATGTCCAAATTGCTTGCATTTCCTACATTGTGCATTCTTGAGCCAACAGAATGACTCAAGATGGTTGGTTTTCTGACAGTGCTTGCATGTTGGAAATTGCTCTCTCCTTTCCTTCCCTTTTGCATTGTAGTTGTTTGCATATGTTTGATTACTTTGCCAACTTTTGTTCTGCCACTGTTTTCCAGAACTTGAACTTGTTCTTGGTTCTGAGTTTTTGTAGAAATTCTGGGGTTTTGATCTTCCTTTGAACCTAGCTGCAAATGCCTCTTCACCAGAGTTTTCTTGTCTGAATTGTTGCCTTTGTTCCACAGCTTGCAATGCATTAATCAGTTCTTGCAAACTGAGTTCACTGAAATCCTTTGAATCTTCCAATGAGCAGATTTTATTTTCAAACTTTTCGGGTAGGCTTACAAGTACTTTTTCAACCACCCTTGATTCTTGAACCTCTTCACCAAGCAATGTCATTTGATTAACAATCTTGGATACATTTGAAGAGAATTCCTTGATTGTATCCGAATCTCTCATCTTCAATCCTTCGAATTGCCTCTTCAATGTTAAAATCTGCATTCTTCTTGATTTTTCATCACCTTGAAATTCAGCCTTCAATTTGTCCCAAGCATCCTTAGCTGATTCACATGCCATGATTCTTGAGAAGATTTCCTCACTTACTGCATTGTGAATGCAAGTAAGAGCTTTGAATTTCTTTGCTCTTTGTTCATGGAAATACTTGAGTTGGGTCAATGTTGGATTGTTGTTTAGGGGAACTACTTCCCTGTCAGCCTCCACATCTTCCCACAAATCAAAAGCTTTTAAGTATATCTTCATTTTTACTGCCCAAACACCATAGTTCGATCCTGTGAAGATTGGTGACTTTGAAGAAAATGATGCATCCATCTCTTCCAAACCAGCTTCTCTGCCAAACCAGCTTCTTTGCCAAAACAGCTTCTTGCACTTTTTCTTTCCAGGTTTTCCACAGAACAAAGAACACGAATAATAATTGAATAACTCTTTCAATTATTAGTTCTTTAAAGAACAAATCAAGACTGACTTCTTGATTAACTAATTCTGGAATTTCTGAAAAATGCAATCTTTTCCTTTCAAGGTTTAATCAATCCTTGAAGTCTTTAATCCCTTCTCAAAGACCTAATTATGCTCTGATACCATGTTGAAATTCTTGAAGAATTCTGGAAAATACGAAAAACACTTACTGTAGCAATTTGTACGGACAAATGTGGATCAAACAGCCACAAACACGCACTGTAGCGATCAAAATCTGGGAATGAACAATTTTCCAGATTTTGATGGTAAATTTCCAGAAAAGAAAGAATTTAATAATTCAGTAAATTTGAGAATTAAAGGAACATGAACATTGGCAGAATATTTGGTTGTGGTTACTGCCATCCCATCAAATTTTATTTATATAGGAATCAAAAGTTACAACGGCTATAATATTTGAAATTCGGTTACAATTTCCTATTTAACAATGAGTTGACTATAAACTGAAATTAACTAAAAACATTGACTCAGAACACTTAAACAAACTTATTACAATGTGAATTCAATCATAACAATTGATTCTTCAATCTTCGATTCTTCAATCTTCAAATGTCCTGCGTCAGCTCCTTCTTCAGCTTTCTTGGCAGACCTGGAATCAATTCCAGATTTCAACACTCCCCCTTGATTCCTGGACTGCACATTCCCACCATGCTTCTGAGTTCTTCAAACCTTTCTTTTGCTAGAGTCTTTGTGAACAAGTCAGCTAGCTGTTCCTTTGAACACACATATTTCAGCTCTAGCTCTCCTTCTTGCTGGAATTGCCTTATTGCATGAAACTTAATTTTCATGTGTTTTGTTCTATCATGGAATACTGAGTTCTTCGAGATAGCTATAGCAGCCATATTGTCACATAGTAGTTCAGTAGGTTCCATTTGTTCACAATTCAAATCCTTCAATATCTTTCTCAACCAAACCAGTTGATTAGATGCAACAAAGGCAGAAATATATTCTGCTTCAGCAGTTGAGTGAGCAACTACAGATTGCTTCTTTGAATTCCAGCAAAATATACAATCCCCCATTGAGAAACAATATCCTGATGTGCTCATCATTTCCTCATCACTTCCAGCCCAATCACTATCACAAAACCCTTTTAATTTTACTGAGTTCTTCTTCCCGAAAAATATGCCAAGGTCTTGTGTGCCCTTTAGATATCTTAGCACTCTTTTAGCTGCAACATAGTGCTCTTGGCTGGGGTTTTGCATAAATCTAGATAGGTAGTTTACAGTAAATACTATATCAGGTCTAGTAGAAGATAAGTAGAGTAAACTTCCTATTAGATTCCTGTAAATGCTACCATCTGCTGAGGGGGTTTCATCACTTTTTGACAGTTTCATTCCTAGCACCATAGGGGTGCTGACAGGTTTGCAATTTTCCATTGCAAACTTGCTCAGCATCTTGGTTATGAATTGTTTTTGGCAAACAAAGCAACCTTCTTTAGATTGAGTGATTTCCATTCCAAGAAAGTATGCTAAAAGTCCAAGTTCATTCATCTCAAACTTGTTCTTCATGTTCATCTTAAATTCATCAACAAGTTGCCCATTGTCTCCCGTGATTAATAAGTCGTCCACATACACTGAGATTATCAAAATGTGATCTTCCACCCTTTTTATGTATAAAGTGGCTTCATTCAAGCTCTTTTCAAATCCCAAACTTGATAAGTATTCATCTAATTTACCATACCAAGCTCTAGGAGCTTGTTTCAACCCATACAAAGCCTTGTTTAATAAATAGACTTTGTTTAAATTTGTTTCTCTCTCAAATCCTTCAGGCTGCTCTACATATATTTCTTCTTTCAAATTCCCATTCAAGAATGCTGATTTAACATCCATTTGCCAAATCAACCCAGCTCTTCCAGAGTAGCCAACATAAGCGATAGCTTAATTGTGTCCATTCTTGACACAGGGGCAAATGTATCATGATAATCTACCCCATGTTCTTGTGAGTAGCCTTTTACTACAAGTCTTGCTTTGTTCTTGTTTACACTACCATCAGCATTAAGTTTTGTTTTAAAGATCCATTTAACTCCTATAACTTTCCTATGCCTAGGTCTGTCAACAAGCTGCCAAGTCTCATTCTTTTCTATCATCAAAAGTTCATCTTTCATTGCTGCTACCCATACTGGAGAGTCCATTGCTTCTTCAACATTGCTTGGTTCTATTTCAGCAACATTACATCTCTCATATATGTCACTTAATAGCCTTGTTCCCCTTACTAATTGATCTTCATCATCAGATTCACTTTCATCAGTCTCGGGTGCAAGTTCATCAGTTTCTTCATTATTGGTATTTTCAACTTTCTCATCATCCCAATTCCAACTTTGGTTCTCAGCCACCTTAACATTCCTAGCTATTACAGCTTGGTTTGTTTTCAAATCAAAAACCTTATAGCCCTTAGATTTTGAGCTATAACCTATCAAAATCCCAACCTCAGATTTTTTAGTCCAATTTTCTTCTCTTCATCTCGAGTTGCAGACACATACGAGTACGCCAAATACCTTTTAGATGATCTATGCTTGGTTTATGACCATGCCACTTTTCATAGGGTGTTTTATCTCCCAAGGTTCTTGTTATCAACCTATTTTTGCAAGTAAGTAGCGAGTGCTAACGCCTCATCAAAATTTCAGAGGCATTTTCTTCTCATAGAGAAGGCATCTTCCCATCTCCATTAAAGTCCTGTTTTTCCTCTCACTTACCCCATTTTGTTGTGGGGTATATGGGACTGTTACTTGGTGTTTAATTCCCTCTTTAACCAAGTAATCTTCAAATTTATGGGAGGTGAACTCCCCCCCATTATCAGACCTCAAAATTTTCAGGTTGCAGCTTGATTCTCTCTCGGCTGCAGCTTTGAACCTCAAAAATACCTCAAACACCTCCCCCTTAGTTTTAATGAAATACACCCAGCAAAATCTACTAAAGTCATCAATGAATAACACAAAGTACCTAACACCATTTAGTGATTCATTTTGCATTGGGCCACACACATCAGTGTGCACAATTTGCAGCCTAGATGTTGAGCTAAGTGCATGATTATTGAACTTTACCCTTGATTGCTTTCCTAGTTGGCATGCTTCACAAACATTATCTTGTTCATGTATCATAGGTAAGCCTTCTACTATTTGCAATTCAGCCATTTTCTTTAGTGTAGCATAGTTAAAGTGACCCATTCTTCTATGCCACAAGTTTGAAGTTTCTGATGCACTTATGTTCATACTAATGTGTGTCTGTTTTTCATCAATACTAAAGCACCTATTATTCATCTTGGCAGTAAATAGAGGTGTTCCTAAATCATCCTTAATTGTGCACATGCCATTATCAAAGGACAATGAGTATCCTACTTCAAGTAATTGACCTACACTTATCAAATTTTGGTCAATTTCTGGCACATACAATACTTGCTTAAACTTTCGGATTCCAGCTAGTGTTTCAATATCAACTTCCCCTCTACCCTCTACACTTACATACTGCCCATTAGCAACTTTAACCTTAGATTTGTATTCTAAATCTAGGTTCTCAAACATGCATAATTCAGCAGCCATATGGTTAGAACATCCACTATCAATTAACCATTTGTGTTTACTAACCTCAGTTGTGTTGCAGCTGTGTTCAACAATTGCAGTGAACAATTGTTCATCCTTAGGTTCCATGGCCTCTGCAACATGTGCTTGTTTGTCTCCTGAAGTGTTATTCTTGCAGAACTTTTGGATATGTCCAAATTGCTTGCATTTCCTACATTGTGCATTCTTGAGCCAACAGAATGACTCAAGATGGTTGGTTTTCTGACAGTGCTTGCATGTTGGAAATTGCTCTCTCCTTTCCTTCCCTTTTGCATTGTAGTTGTTTGCATATGTTTGATTACTTTGCCAACTTTTGTTCTGCCACTATTTTCCAGAACTTGAACTTGTTCTTGGTTCTGAGTTTTTGTAGAAATTCTGGGGTTTTGATCTTCCTTTGAACCTAGCTGCAAATGCCTCTTCACAAGAGTTTTCTTGTCTGAATTGTTGCCTTTGTTCCACAGCTTGCAATGCATTAATCAGTTCTTGCAAACTGAGTTCACTAAAATCCTTTGAATCTTCCAATGAGCAGATTTTATTTTCAAACTTTTCGGGTAGGCTTACAAGTACTTTTTCAACCACCCTTGATTCTTGAACCTCTTCACCAAGCAATGTCATTTGATTAACAATCTTGGATACATTTGAAGAGAATTCCTTGATTGTATCCGAATCTCTCATCTTCAATCCTTCGAATTGCCTCTTCAATGTTAAAATCTGCATTCTTCTTGATTTTTTCATCACCTTGAAATTCAGACCTTCAATTTGTCCCAAGCATCCTTAGCTGATTCACATGCCATGATTCTTGAGAAGATTTCCTCACTTACTGCATTGTGAATGCAAGTAAGAGCTTTGAATTTCTTTGCTCTTTGTTCATGGAAATACTTGAGTTGGGTCAATGTTGGATTGTTGTTTAGGGGAACTACTTCCCTGTCAGCCTCCACATCTTCCCACAAATCAAAAGCTTTTAAGTATATCTTCATTTTTACTGCCCAAACACCATAGTTCGATCCCTGTGAAGATTGGTGACTTTGAAGAAAATGATGCATCCATCTCTTCCAAACCAGCTTCTCGCCAAACCCAGACTTCTTTGCCAAAAGCAGACTTCTTGCACTTTTTTTCTTTCCGGGTTTTCCACGGAACAAAGAACACGAATAATAATTGAATAACTCTTTCAATTATTAGTTCTTTAAAGAACAAATCAAGACCCGACTTCTTGATTAACTAATTCGGAATTTCAGAAAAAATGCAATCTTTTCCTTTCAAGGTTTAATCAATCCTTGAAGTCTTTAATCCCTTCTCAAAGACCCTAATTATGCTCGATACCATGTTGAAATTCTTGAAGAATTCTGGAAAATACTGAAAAAACACTTATCAGTAGCAATTTGTACTGGGACAAATGTGGATCAAACACGCAAATCATGTAGCGATCAAAATCACGGGAATGAACAATTTTCCAGATTTTGATGGTAAATTTCCAGAAAAGAAAGAATTTAATAATTCAGTAAATTTGAGAATTAAAGGAACATGAACATTGGCAGAATATTTGGTTGTGGTTACTGCCATCCCATCAAATTTTATTTATATAGGAATCAAAAGTTACAACGGCTATAATATTTGAAATTCGGTTACAATTTCCTATTTAACAATGAGTTGACTATAAACTGAAATTAACTAAAAACATTGACTCAGAACACTTAAACAAACTTATTACAATGTGAATTCAATCATAACAATTGATTCTTCAATCTTCGATTCTTCAATCTTCAAATGTCCTGCGTCAGCTCCTTCTTCAGCTTTCTTGGCAGACCTGGAATCAATTCCAGATTTCAACAGCACATACTATGAGCAAGCATCATCTACTGAATCAGAATTTGTTTGACAGGATAGTCTTTAGTTTTCCTGCTATATCCACAAAATATCTCACGAAACTCTACAAACTCAGACAAGAAAAATGCATACAAGCCTCTCTAGAAACTGATTCACATATTGTTTGTAAGATCTATGATGATAGAGGATAGCCCAACCGTTGTTTTATTATATTTTATTTAGATTTATTTATAAAGAACATCTGGAGTTGTATTTGAAAATTGATTTCTCAATGCAGGGACTAAAGTAAACCATGGTTTTCTTTTTGTGATCATCTACTGCTAATGCATTATAGCAGCAGTCAAACTCTTTGGCGACCCTACATAGAACAAGTTAAGGCTACATAATGATGACTGAATCTTTATAGAACAAGTTAAGGCACAAAGTCTTCGTTCTGAGATAGACATGCTTTCATGCTATTTCTGGTGGGGATAAAGAGTAAGATAACAGAATATACTGGGGTAGCTCGGGAAAAGCTTTCTGCATCAAAGATCATTGGAGTGCTGGGTTCCAGGGATTTCAATGCTTTCAATCAAGCAATGCTCAATATTACCATACTCTGATAAAATTCAAACCTTTTTCTGCTGGAAACTGCTGTACCTTAAAATTCTCTAGGAATATTGCTTGATATAGAGCAATTACTTCTGAAATCAACTCTGAATGATATGACTTTTTACTTGGATCACTCTTATGTTACTCTGAATAATATAACTCAAAGCAAATTACGATAGCTTTTACACTGCCATTTTTTATTGGAGTGAATTGTCACAAATACTGAATTTCTGTGTATTTTCTTGTTCATTCCAGGAGGATCTAATGCCTCTAAATACATGTCCAAAAACCCTAATTTACAATCTACAATCAATGTAATATTTGCTGTTACAATCAGAAATTAAGTATACAATTAATGTAATATTTGCGGTTACGATTTACTTTCCATGTTTGTAATTGCTGTGATATCTTTCCATGTATACATTATTGACATGAATCTACATGCCCTTTATTAATTAGCTTTCGATTCATGCTTAATTCCCTGCTTACAAATTTAGGAGGAAAATGGAAAATCCAATAAATGTTCCAACGTTCTACCATGCATGAACCTTGATGAAAGTTGAAAAGCCATGGTTTATTGGGGCAGAAAACAAGGAGACCTAAGTCCCTCAGGTGTGTGTGTGTGTGTGTATCCTGCATTCAACAGCGAGGATAGGTGTCTCATCCCTCTGATCTCTTGTACTCTGCGGGGAGGTTAAACATTTTTGAAGGTAAAAAAAAAGGGCCAAATGGAAATGGTTAGTGTAGATAACCAGGTGGAAATGGCTTGCTCTGAAACAATTGGAAATGGCTAGCTCTGAAAACCAGTTGGAAGTGGCTAGCTCTGAAAACCAGTTGGAAAATATGGTTGGTGCAGAGAGTCAAAGGGAGATATCACAAAAAAGCCACATGGAACTGTAAGCAAAGAAGGGGAAATAGAAAGAGTTAGCAAAAAGGGTTCAATGGAAAGGCTAACAGTAGAAGATGAGAAAGAGAAATGGATAAGGGGATTCTTCTTCTGCTTCATGCTTAGGTAAAGCCTTTGGGTCTGCAGCTAACATGGTTGCATAGAAATCAATAGAATAAGTAGAATATAATTAAAGAAATGGTAACAGAGATTGGACGTTAATAAAATACCATATTTGTTTTTTGCGCATATTTGTCCAAGTTACTTTGGATGTAAATAACAATATGTTTATTAGTTTTAGTTTGTAATCTAGTGTTTTATGATGTTTAAAAAATGATTATTGATATGCTTTTGATGCTTGAACACTTGTTTTTTATGCATGAAAAACATATGACATAGTTTGATGACTATGTGAAAAAAAAGATACAGAACAATGTTTGCCCCTTCTGGTGTTTTTGTTGTTCAGTTTTAAAAGTTCATTTAAGATATTTTGATATTGCATTTAATTTTGAATTGAATAACGTATGTGCATGTTTGTATATTAATAGTAAGTTATAAGTCTTGAATCCTATGCATTTTAAAGTGTTGAATCCATGAGTAAATGATATTTTATTCTGAAAATTTAGAAATATTTCCACCCTGACAAGACATGGATATCTTATCTTGATATCTAATATTTTTATCTTGATAAGATGAAATATTTTGCTGATACGGAATGCTTTCAATCAAGCAATCCTGAAAAAACATGGTTGGAGGTTATTGTCGGATTAAAATTCTTTGGTGGCTGGAATTCTGAAATGGTGTTATTCTCAAATAGCTCTTTTATGGATGCTAAAATTAGTCAATGTCTAAGCTTTACCTCAAGTGGCATATGGTGTAGGACAGGTTTAATGATGCGCAATGTGCCGCAGAGTGGGAAATGGAGCACAGGTTTACAATGGATGGACAATTTGCTTCCATTTAATAACAGATGTTGTATTTTTCCCAGAGGATTCTTCAAGAAGACACTGCAACTGCAATCTCCTTATTAATGAAAAATTGTTCAAGAGATTATTGTTTCCATCGGGCCAAGAAAGTCGACTACCAAGTATACCTTGAAAAAAAAAGGGTTACGAGCCAAGAGTCGATCAAACTCAAACCTTTTCTGACTGAAACGCTAGCAGCTTCCAATTTGCCAGGAAATTTTTGTCGATATAGATCAATTACTACTGAACTTAACTCTGAGTAATATGAATTTCTCCTTGAATTATACTCTATGTTTTTTTGGCCTAACTCCCATGGATTAGCAGTTGACAAGAGTGAATGTAATTACACTAGATTTTACTAGTGACATTTTTTATTTGAGTGAATCTATAGGTACTGAATTAATTAGCATTCAATTCAAATCCAATAAATGGTCCAACGTTCGACCATGCATGAATCTTGATGAAAGTTGAAAAGCCATGGTTTACAAGGAGACATAAATCCCTCATTTATGTGCGCGCATATATATCCTAAATTCGACAGTGAGGTTAGGTGTCCCACCTCTCTGATCTATTATACTCTGTGGGAAGCTTAACCATTTTCCAGGTAAAAAAAGAGAAGAAAAAAAGATGCCAAAGGAAAATGGTTGGTGTAGAAAACCAGCTTGAAATGGCTTGCTCAGAAAACCAGCTTGAAATGGTCGGTACAGAGGGCCAATTAGAAAATGGTTGGTGCAGAGAGTCAATTGGAGATATCACAACAGATCCAAATGGAAACTGTTAGAAAAGAAGGGGATATAGAAAAAGTTAGCAAAGAGGGTTCAGTGGAAAGGCTAACAGTAGAAGATGAAAATTGAAAAGCCATGGTTTATTGGGGCAGAAAACAAGGAGACCTATATCCCTCAGGGGTGTGTGTGTGTGTATCCTGCATTCAACAGCGAGGATAGGTGTCTGATCCCTCTGATCTCTTGTACTCTCGCGGGGAGGTTAAACATTTTTTGAAGGTAAAAAGAAAAGGGCCAAATGGAAATGGTTAGTGTAGATAACCCGGTTGGAAATGGCTTGCTCTGAAACAATTGGAAATGGCTAGCTCGAAAACCGGGAAGTGGCTAGCTCGAAAACCAGTTGGAATATATGGTTGGTGTAGAGAGTCAAAGGGAGATATCACAAAAAAAAGCCAAACGGAAAGCTGATGCATAAAGAAGGGGAAATAGAAAGAGTTAGCAAAGAGGGTTCAATGGAAAGGCTAACGAGTAGAAGATGAGAAAGAGAAATGGATAAGGGGATTCTTCTTACGCTTCATGCTTAGGTAAAAGCCTTTGGGTCTGCTAGCTAACATGGTTGCATAGAAATCAATAGAATAATTAGAATATAATTAAAGAAATGGTAACGTAGAGATTGACGTTAATAAAAAAGATACAAAACAATGTTTGCCCCCTTCCGGTGTTTTTTTGTTGTTCAGTTTTAAAAGTTCATATAACATATTTTGATATTGCATTTAATTTTGAATTGAATAACGTATGTGCATGTTTGTATATTAATAGTAAGTTATAAGTCTAGAATCCTATGCATTTTAAAGTCTTGAATCCATGAGTAAATGATATTACGTTCAGAAAATTTAGAAATATTTCCACCCTCACAAGACATGGATATCTTATCTTGATATCTAATATTTTTTGTCTTGATAAGATGAAATATTTTGCTGATACTGAATGCTTTCAATCAAGCAATCCTGAAAAAAAACATGGTTGGAGGTTATTGTCGGATGAAAATTATTTGGTGGTCGGAATTTCGAAAGGGTGTTATTCTCAAATAGCTCTTTTATGGATGCTAAAATTAGTCATTGTCTAAGCTTTACCCGAAGTGGCATATGGTGTAGGGACGAGTTTAATGATGCTAATGTCGCATGAGTGGGAAATGGAGCACTGAGTTTACAATGGATGGACAATTTGCTTCCATTTTATAATAGATGTTGTATTTTTTCCCGGAGGATTCTTCAAGACTAAACTGCAACTGCAATCTCCTTATTAATGAACGATTGTTCAAGAGATTATTGTTTCCATCAGGCCAAGAAAGCCGACTACCGAGTATACCTTGAAAAAAAAGGGTTCCGAGCCAAGAGTCGATCAAACTCAAACCTTTTTCTGCTGGAAACTGCTGTAGCTTCCAATTTGCCGAGAATTTTTTTGTCGATATATATCAATTTCTGGCTGAACTTAACTCTGAGTGATATGAATTTCTCCTTGAATTATACTCTATGTTGTTTTGGCCTAACTCCCATGGATTAGCAGTTGACAAGAGTCAATGTAATTACACTAGATTTTACTAGTGACATTTTTTATTTGAGTGAATCTATAGGTACTGAATTAATTAGCATTCAATTCAAATCCAATAAATGGTCCAACGTTCGACCATGCATGAATCTTGATGAAAGTTGAAAAGCCATGGCTTACTGGGGCAGGAAACAAGGAGACATAAATCCCTCATTTATGTGTGTGCATATATATATATCCTTCATTCAACAGTGAGGTTAGGTGTCCCACCCCTCTGATCTATTATACTCTGTGGTAAGCTTAACCATTTTCCAGGGTAAAAAAAGAGAAGAAAAAAAGATGCCAGATGGAAATGGTTGGAGTAGATAACCAGCTTGAAATGGCTTGCTCAGAAAACCAGCTTGAAATGGCTAGCTCAGAAAACCAATTGTAACTGGTTGGTGCAGATAAACAATTGGAAATGGTTGGTGCAGATATGGTCGGTACAGAGGGCCAATTAGAAAACATGGCTGGAGCAGAGAGTCAATTGGAGATATCAAAACAGATCCAAATGGAAACTGTTAGAAAAGAAGGGGATTAGAAAAAGTTAGAAAAGAGGGTTCAGTGGAAAGGCTAACAGTAGAAGATGATAAGGAGAGATGGCTAAAACATTATATACAGCAGCCATCAAAAAATACTACTAGTCTGGAGAAGGGGATTTTTTCTTTTGTCTGCATGCTTAGCTAAAGCCTTTGGGTCTGCTGCTAGCATGGTTGCAACTTCTCTGGACTCAAAAGGTACATGTAACAGTTAGGTGCCCTAGTTATATTCTTGCAATATTTCAAGCCAATCTATAGTTCAAATTGAATTCTTTTAATTTTAAGTGTTCCATTGCTTTGAAATATTTAGATATCATCTGATTTGTAATGTTTCTATTTATTCTTTTTTTATTTTATTTTTACCATGCCAATATAAGAATCTCTAGTTTTCATGTATTCAAGAGCTTGAAGTCTTTTGGCCGAACTCATTCAATTATTCAATTAAAAGTTTGAATTTTCTTGAGAGTTTCTCTCGTTCCAGAATTATTTACGGAATATCGATGTGGGTCGTAGTCTTTTGTGTTTTCTGCTGCATCACAATACCCGCGAGAGATTGGTAACGCTTTGTATGATTAATGACGCATTTCTACGACTTTCAGGTCTCACCAAAAGTTAGTGAAAGGCTTCCTGAGGAGTGCATATGATATGCTGGCGAAGAATGGCGAAGCTCACGTGACCCACAAGACTGCTCATCCATTTGATAGGTGGGAGATTGAGAAACTAGCAGAGGACGCTGGTTTGTGTTTGATTGCAAAGTCCGAGTTCCTTACATGGGACTATCCAGGATACTGTAATAAGAGAGGGGATGGGGACGAGCGTGCCGATAGCTTTCCTGTGGGAGATTGCTGTACTTTTAAATTTCGGAGGTCAAAAGGCTAGAAGAGAAAAGACAGAAGGCAGCTGAGTGGTAGAATAAACTATTTATAAAATTATCCCTTTTAAATACTAGCAAAATTCTAAAAAAAGTAAATCCTTGCCCTTACCCTAATTATATGAAAGTTACTGCATTTCTTGCTCCTGCATGCATCACCTTGAAGTTCTTGGGAGTTCCAGTCTCATGTTTTCTGGTTTCAATGGTTAGGTGATGTTCTTGTTGTTTGATAAGCTGCCCACAGGTTTGAAGAAGATTAACTAAAGCTACTGAAGACAGTTAATGAAGAAGCTGTACTAGTTATTTCCAGTTTAGGAAATTAAGGTAGTTATTCAAACTAGCCGTTACAAGTAAATCATGTACTGATGTAGTATAAATACTACTGAATTTGTAAAAGGAAGCTAATGAGAAATAAGAAGTATCTGACCTTTTTCTGTAAAATCCCTTCTTCTCTTTGTCTCGCACAAGCCTCAAATTTTCCCCAAATTGAAATCAATTGAATACCTAAAAAAACCAAGACAACACAATCAATTGAAGTTTAAACAAAGACCCACAATCAATTGAAGCTAAAAACAAAAGACCCAGAACTTACAATCAAAAACTTACATGGTATCAGAGCTGTAACCTGATTCATCAAGAAGGGACGTGAGCTGTGAAATCAAGAAGTCCAAGAAAGCCAAGTTTTCAACATGGCAGGATCATCAAACTCAGGAGGTGATCTAAGAACTCCCAAATTCAATGGGAGTAATTACGATTTCTGGTCGGTCAAAATGGAAACCATTCTTATTGCCTATGATCTTTGGGATGTGATTGAATTTGGCACACTGCCTCAATCAAATCCAGAAAAGGTGTCTGAAGAAGGAAGTGCATCAGGGAGTACAAAAACTGCTGCTGCACCTGAGATTACCAAAGAAATGAAGATCAAGAATGCAAGAGCCTTAAGCCTCATTCAAGGAGCAATAACAGATGAGCTGTTTCCAAGAATCAGAAATGAGAAGACAGCAAAAGAAGCATGGGACATTCTGAAGAGGGAATTCAGAGGTGATAAAAAGGTTAGAGCAGTTAAACTTCAGGCCATTAGGGCTGAATTTGAATATATGAAGATGTCAGATAAAGAAGACTTATATGGCTATCTTTCTAAGTTCTTTGACATGATTAACAATCTTAAGTCACTTGGGGAAGAGGTGGCAGAAACAAGAATTGTTCAAAAACTGCTAATGAGTCTCAATAGGAGATATAATTCAATTGTCTCTATTATTGAGGAGACAAGAGACATTGAAACCCTTAGAGCAGAAGAAGTAGTAGCCTCTGTTAAGGTTTTTGACAGAAGAGAAGGGTTGAGTGATGAAAGGGATAAACAAAAGGGTTTTGAGAAGGCATTTAGTAGCCTAAAACTGGGCAGCAATCAAAGCTATGGAAACAACAAGGGCTCACAATACAAAACTCGACCAAGTTGGCAAGGGCAGGAAAGAAGGCCTACAAACTGGTCATCAAGTGGCAACAACAATTACGGTTCATACCAGAATCACAGGAATGAAGCAAATTCTAATGGCTTATTCAATCCTCAAAACAGACATGGAAGTAGTAGTCATGGTGCTGTGAAACCAAAATGCAATGTATGCCAAAAATATCATTTTGGCACCTGCAGATACAAGGGGAAGACAAGATGCAGCAAATGTAATCAATTTGGGCATAATGCAAAAGATTGCAACAATCACAAGTCAGTAGCAAACATTGCACAAGAAGAAGAAGATGTTTCTACAGCAACAATGTACTATGCATGTCATGCAGCAAGTATAGAGGATGAAGACGTGTGGTTTGTTGACAGTGCTTGCAGCAATCACATGACATCTCAGGAGGATAAACTGATTGATCTTGACAAAGAAATTACCTGCAAAGTGAAGATGGGCTCAGGTGACTTAGTTCAAGCAACTGGAAAAGGAACACTTGTGGTTGATACAAGCCAAGGAAGAAGATACATTGAAGAGGTGCTGCTGGTTCCAGGTCTGGATGAGAATCTGCTCAGTGTTGGGCAGATGATTGAAGAGGGGTATTATATACTCTTTGGGGGGAACAAGGCAGTAGTCTTTGAAGATGGAAGTCTTCAAAATGTACTGGCCAAAGTGTTGATGAAAGGGAATAGATGTTTCCCTCTATCCCTTGAAACATTGTTACCTGCAGCAAGAAGAGCATCAGTGGTTGAAGAATCATGGATTTGGCACAAAAGATTGGGTCACTTGAACACAGATAGCATGCAGAAAATGCAGCAAAAGAAATTGGTTATTGGATTACCTACCTTAACCAATATGGATGCAGTGTGTGAGGCATGCGTGATGGGAAAGCACAAAAGGGAAAAATTCCCTAAGGAAGGAAGCTGGAGGGCTAGCAAACCTCTCGAATTAATCCACACAGATTTGTGTGGACCAATGCAGCTGGAATCCAGTGGAGGTAATAAATACTTCATCATCTTTGTTGATGACTATACAAGGATGTGCTGGGTGTATTTCTTAAAGTTCAAATCAGGAGCCTTAAATGTGTTCAAAAAATTCCAAGTGTTTGTTGAACTACAAAGTGGCTTCAAAATACAGAAATTAAGAAGTGACAGGGGGGGTGAATACACATCCACTGATTTTCAGAATTTCTGTGAACAACAAGGAATGGAAAGACAGCTGACTGTGGCCTTTTCCCCTCAGCAAAATGGTGTGGCTGAGAGGAAAAATAGGACCATAGTTGAGATGGCTAGAACTATGATGAAGGAGATGGATATTCCAGTTGAGTTTTGGGCTGAAGCTGTTAACACAGCTGTGTATGTGCAGAATAGATGCTTCACAACATCATTAGCAAATCTGACCCCATTTGAAGCCTTCACAGGAAGAAAGCCTAGTATAAAACACCTCAAGGTGTTTGGATGTGTGTGTTATACTCATATTCCAGGACACATGCGTCAGAAGTTTGATAAAAAGGCTGAGAAGGGGATATTCATGGGCTATGGAAGCTGTGAAAAGGGTTACAGAATATACATTCTGCAATCTAAGAAAATTGTGCTATCTAGGAGTGTTGTGTTTGATGAAAATAACAAGTTTCCATGGAAGAAGGGACTTGAAGATGAAAATGACTTCATTCCACTGTCATTGCTGCCACATGACAGTGAAGTTGAAACTCAAACTGAAAGAATTCAGTCAAGCCATGGTGAATGCTCTCGGGAAGTAGAAGAAATCAGTGAGAGTGATGTCAGAAGCAGTCCACAGTCAAGGTTTAATACCTCAACCCCAGTAAAAATCAGAACACTAGAAGACATATATGCTAGATGTAACCTAAGCATGTGTGAACCTGAAACCTATGCTGAAGCAGCTGGAGAAAAAGTATGGCAGAATGCAATGAGGGATGAATTGGAGATGATTGAGAAGAATGACACATGGGAGCTAGTTGAAAGGCCCTATGGAAAACCTGTCATTGGGGTGAAATGGGTGTTCAAGACCAAGCTGAATCTAGATGGGACAATTAACAAACACAAGGCTAGACTTGTGGCAAAGGGCTATGCTCAAAAATCAGGAATTGACTACAATGAGACTTTTGCGCCAGTGGCTAGGCTGGACACAATTCGAACTTTAGTGGCACTTGCAAGCCAAAAGAACTGGAAATTATTCCAGCTGGATGTCAAGTCAGCATTCTTGAATGGAATGCTAGATGAAGAAGTGTTTGTAGAGCAACCCGAGGGGTTTGTGTTGCAGCAGGCTGGACACAAAGTGTATAAGCTAAGGAAGGCACTATATGGCCTTAAACAAGCACCTAGGGCTTGGTATAGTGAGATTGATGCATATCTCACTATGTGCAAGTTCAAAAAGAGTGCTAGTGAAGCTACACTATACACAAGGTCTGATGGTGAAGGAAATCAGATTGTGGTATCCATTTATGTGGATGACATAGTGTTTACTGGCAGCAGTGAACCTATGATGAATGAGTTCAAAAGGGAAATGATGCATAAGTATGAGATGACTGATCTAGGTCTTCTCCACCATTTTCTAGGGATGGGAGTGCTGCAAACTAATCAAAGTATTTTCATTCACCAAGGAAAATATGCAAGAACTTTGCTAGAGAAATTTGGGCTTGCTGACTGCAAACCAGTATCTACTCCACTGGTTATGGGAGAAAAACTAAGGAAAGAAGATGGAAGTGAGTTTGCAGATGAGAATCTCTATAGAAAAATCGTGGGAAGCCTGCTATACTTGACAGCAACAAGGCCTGACCTCATGTATGCTGCCAGCCTACTGTCTCGGTTCATGAATAAACCCACAAAGAAACACATGGGGGTTGCAAGAAGAGTGCTGCGATATGTTCAAGGAACAATTGACTATGGGATTGAATATGTCAAACAAAAATCAGCAACACTTGTAGGATTTTGTGATGCAGATTGGGGTGGAAGTGAAGATGACAGTAGAAGCACTTCTGGATATGCATTTGGATTTGGAAGTGGGGTATTCTCTTGGGCATCAGTGAAACAAGCTACTGTGGCACTATCTACTGCAGAAGCTGAGTATGTCTCAGCTTCTGAGGCAACTGCACAAGCTCTATGGCTAAGAGCTGTGCTGGATGACCTAAGTGAAGTGCAGACAAAGGCAACAACACTCTACTGTGACAATATGTCAGCAATTGCTATGGCAAAGAACCCAGTTTTTCACCAAAAGACAAGGCACATAAACAGGAGAATACACTTCATACGAGAGGCAGTACAAGAGAACTTAATTGACATTAAGTTCTGTAGCAGTGAAGATCAAGTGGCTGACATTTTTACTAAAGGGTTGTCTAAGGACAGGTTTAGTAAACTAAGAGCAATGCTTGGTGTCAAACCTGTAAGCAGCTTAGGAGGGGATGTTGTTTGATAAGCTGCCCACAGGTTTGAAGAAGATTAACTAAAGCTACTGAAGACAGTTAATGAAGAAGCTGTACTAGTTATTTCCAGTTTAGGAAATTAAGGTAGTTATTCAAACTAGCCGTTACAAGTAAATCATGTACTGATGTAGTATAAATACTACTGAATTTGTAAAAGGAAGCTAATGAGAAATAAGAAGTATCTGACCTTTTTCTGTAAAATCCCTTCTTCTCTTTGTCTCGCACAAGCCTCAAATTTTCCCCAAATTGAAATCAATTGAATACCTAAAAAAACCAAGACAACACAATCAATTGAAGTTTAAACAAAGACCCACAATCAATTGAAGCTAAAAACAAAAAACCCAGAACTTACAATCAAAAACTTACAGTTCTTGAGTCAGGTTTTACTCATCAATGGTTGGTTGAAGATAAATAAATATGTACAATATTACTGGAAAATAGACTGTAATAAACAACTAAAAATCCAATCCTGGTATTCACCATGATTGCTTTCTAGCTATAATTAAGCATAGTTACCAAACCCCATCTACAATCTAACTTGGAAAAGAGCTTGGGTCACTAGATCAACTCAGTGGGTCACTAATGCCATTTATTTTAGTTTAGACGATGTTGTCTCATTTCTAGAAAAAAAATCCTTGTATGACTCGGCTAAGTTTGAACCGGGTTTGTTCAAGTAAATAAAATCATTATAAGAACTTGGTCAGGTCAAACATGTTTCAGTACCGGATCAAATTTTTTTCTATTAAACTTAAAACTTGATTGAGTTATTTGAAGAAAAAAAAATACCAAAGTAGCTGTAGCCTTTTCACATTTTCTAGATTTCATGGAGTAAAGAGGGATCACTGACAGCCTTTTCTACCTGCAAATACATGCAGCAACCTGACAGGAAGAAATTTCTTGGTAGAAATTTACTGAGTGTTGATTAGGCCGGCACATAGTTTTCGAAGTTTGAACAAGAGTAAGATACTTGTTACTGGAAATAGGGCTTAACTGCTGAAACAGTTTTGGATATCTAGACCCATAATCGCTTCCTTGTAATAGGATGTAGTAAATTTTCTACAATAAAGTAATCAACAAGCAACAATTCTCAAAAATAAAGTAATCGATGCAATAACCTGGTGAAGACATGGTTGCTGGGATCAATGTCCAAGGAAATCACAGGCAGTGTCATCAATTGCAAGGATGCAAGGCAGATGTGGGTCGATCTGCAAGAACGATTCTCTCATGTGAATGTGGTTCAATTATTCAACATTGAAAATGAAATCCATAATTGTGTGCAAGAAAACATGACAGTAGGGGCCTATTTTACGAAATTGAAAGGATTGTGGGATGAACGGGATGTACTCTGTAACCTCCCAACATGCACATGTGGATCAATCAAGGAAATACAAGCATACCTGAACATTCAGAAAACCATGAAATTTCTCATGGGGCTTAATGATTCATTTGCAGGTGTTCGTAGCAACACACTACTCCAAGACCCATTACCCACAGTGAACAAAGCATACTCACTGGTTCTTCGTCATGAGAAGCAGATGGAAGCTGTCGCCGGGAAAAGCCATGGACCCATTCAAAACAGAGGTTTCTTTGAAGATGATCATAGAATGATCAGTTGCGGAAGCATAAGATTGGATCTATCAATTCATTTGCGCAAGCATAAAAGCTTTGATACCATGTTAGGATTGTGTAATTGATGAAGAATAATTAGAGAGAAAACAGAGGAGATGGAGAGAAGAGAATTTGAATTTGAATTTTATTATATTTGTCACACACATTGTGTGTTACAACAACCACTATTTATACATCCTGTATATTCTCTATTTTATACTCTAACACATATGCAAGCGAAGTCGAACCCAAATACTACTTATTACTTAACCAAAGTCCAAATCCTGTAAAAATCATTCTATGCAATGGAAATCTGATAACTTTGATGTTGCACAACGCTGAATGTCAGCATTTTTAAAAAAAAAATTCATGCATGGAAACTCACTCTCCGGAAAACATATTTTGTTGGTCTAGATAAACGAATAAAACTCCGGTTCTCCCAGGCTCTTAGAAGATCACTGTGCAGATCGCAAGCTTTTTGGTATCATGCCGCGCTACTTGGGGAGTCTAAATGTCAGCTAGCATATAGGAAAGCATTATGACCTTCTTCAAGGTCACAGTTTTGATTGTGCATTTGCGACGGAATTATACAAATTTATGGCGACATGATCTCCCTTTGGCGTCCAAGGTCCAGTAGTAAAACAACACCAATGCTGGACAAGTATGAGTTGTTAATTAGATGAAAACAACAACCTTGTTCCAAGACAAGAACATCATCAACAACGATTGCACTCCACCCTGATAACCTGAACACAGCAACGACATCAGCTCAAAACCAACAACAATAACAATGTGGTTTACCACAGCTAGAGTGTACTAGATGTGATGTATTTTCTTTTTACACAACTACTCCCTTTACTTGGACTTTCACAAACTATTAGCTTTTCTAGTGAGCGAAATACTAGGTGTTAACTTCCTCAAAATCATAATTTTATAATTAATCTCTAAACCCTTTCAACCTAGAAGGTCGATTCATCATTCAATATCATGCACGACACAACATTCATTTTCAGCCACAAAGAGAAAAAGAAAATTCATCACAATTAATCTCTCATCAAAGCATTTAAAAGAGGCACTAAAGGACACATTCATGATCAGCTAACATTTTTTAGGCTCCGGTGCATGCCTCTTACCACAACGAATATTAAAGTGTTAGTTGTTTTCAAAGGAAAAATAATGCAATATTTCTCTCCCCTGACAAGTAGTGTAAATATAGGAAACTTAATAAGTTCTACATTTTCCACCATAACCATGAGCATATGCATGCCCCTTACCATAATGAATATTTCTCATTGGTTTCATCACTCTATAATTTACTAAACTAAGCAAGCTTAGAAGAAGACCTCAAGAAAACTATAGATTTATGAATAAAAATCAAAAGGTTCAATCATGAAAGCAATGAGAGTAGGTGAGGCAAATACAAAATATTATTTACCGTCAAGGTTTGTTATTTATCCTTACATTAAGAGGTTCAAAGGAAAACATGAGGAATCAAAATCAGATGTAGATTTTCTAACAAATAATAATGAACTAAGGTCCAATTTCATGGTATCCATTTTAACAGTGGCATTTCATTAAAAAAATTAGCTTAAAAATATAGGGAAAAAAGAGAGAGGGAGAGAGTAGAAAAACCTTGGAGAATAGTGTTTCAACAAAGAAGAATGAATGGGAAAATTTGAAAAACATATAGAAGATGTTTTCAAACTTCAATCTTTATGATGAAAGAATGAAGAAATGTTTCTCCTTTTTTCCATTCATAAAAATACAGCATTTGAAGCAATGTTGTTAATTTTGTTTCGTTTCAGCCGAAACAACCGAAATGTTTCATACCGGTTAAAAAAATGAGATAAAATGACACGGTTTTTTACCTCGCTTAAAATTTCGATCAATTCCGGATATTCTTCCCAAATTTCGACTGGAATGTTCCGGTTTCGATCTGCCCATTCCGTTTCGTCCAAATAACGTTTTTTTGAAAATAATAAATAATTTTAGAATATCAATCATATCTCTTAATCCGACCATTTCTTAATTCAACCGTTAGATTGAGATGAAATTTTACGAGGAATTTCGTAATATATTTATTTATATTATGTTAAAATTTCAAAGCAATCAGAGAATGTAATGACCTTGTGAGATTGATGATGACATTCTTGTAATATTATATATGTTCATAATTTTGTTTAGAAAAATCATTTTAATGTGTCTTTTTTTATATTAAATTACACAATTCTAAATAATTTTATTTTTGAACTATTTTTTTTTTAATTAATATATATATATATATATATATATATATATATATATATATATATATACACACACACACACACACACACACATAAACAATTCAACCTCGAAACGACGTGCCGAAACACTCCGAAACCAAAACATTTCGTTCCAATTCAAAAAACAAAGTACGGAATTGGCAACCTTGATTTGAAGACAAACTTAACCTTTTATATTCCTTTTTTTTATTATTTTGTTGAAAATATAGAGTAATGCACCATTAATGAACAACCCCTAGTTTCTTTCTCCATAATGCTTCCTGAGCTACTTGATTCCACCTGAAACTTTCTTTAATAATTCAGTTAAGGGTTTACTCATGATTCCAAACCCTTTAATGGGTTTTTTTTTTGTAGTAAACTGCTAGTCTAAGAAATCCTCTCAACTCTTTTATTGCCATAAGATTCTAGGGATTGAGGAACCCTATCCATGTTATATGTTATGTCAATTGATATTAATTAGAGCATATAAAGGGAGCAGAGAGGAATACCTGAAAGCCAACGCATAAACTGAATTGCCCAGAAATTCAATGGTGAGGAGCAAAAGAGAAGTAATTGGCTGGCTGTGTCAATCCCTTTTTTTTTACCCTTTGCCAAAGATGACTCTGAGCAAAGATCTGAAACACACAGATATTTCTGCCAACGGAGTTGCGCCGTCGATTTCATGTCTGTAAGATATCAAAAGTGGCAGCCTGATTCTGCAAAATTCTCAACCTGCCAAATCCAGATTTAATTGATAAGATCCGTGCGTTGGGGGCAGTAAGCAAAATGGTGATACGCATTAATTAGATGCTAAATAAAGAGACAATCACCCAAGTGATGCATTAATCGTGGCATGTCAAGAGAAGCCCCACCCAAGACATGCATTTTGATGGGCTTTCCGATTAAGGGGGAAAATCATCAATATAAGCACAGTTCCAATTTAATTAAATACTTACCCACGGCGGCTCAAACAAAGCATGAACATAGCAATTAAGACCAACGAATTTCTTTTGTTCAAATGAAATGTATTTGTGAAAACTAAAAGAGACTGAATGATCATCATTTTACACTTCAATGTCTGAAACTCGATTCACAACAAAAGCATGGAAGCCATATCAACCCACTCGGAAGAGATCATATAACATACCTTTTTGTAAACAATTGGCTGTTTCAAACAATCTATAGCTCTCTGCAATAACTCTTGGATTCTGCAAAATTTGAAAGATTAATTTATAATTTATTCGTTAAAATTCTCCATGGATGGGAGGGGTGAAGTTGCAGTGAAGTGAGATCAAACGCATAATAAAAATAAAGCATGATTGTGGAATAAGAAATTGCCTAGAAATGCTTTTAAAAACCGAATCAAAAAGCATGGAAGTCATATCAACCCACTTGGAAGAGATCATATAACATACCTTTTTGTAAATAATTGGCTGTCTAAAACAATCTCTAGCTCTCTACAATAACTGTTGGATTCTGCAAAATTGGAAAGATTAATTTATAACTTATTCATTAAAATTCTCCATGGATGGGAGGGGTGAAGTTGCGGTGAAGTGAGATCAAACGCATAATAAAAATAAAGCATGATCGTGGAATAAGAATTTGCCTAGAAATGCTTTTAAAAACCGAATCAAAAAGCATGGAAGCCATATCAACCCACTCGAAAGAGATCATATAACATACCTTTTTGTAAACAATTGGCTTTCAAATAATTTGTAGCTCTCTGCAATAACTCTTGGCTCGATCGGTTGTCTCAACGTCATGATCTCTGTGACGACCGGCGAGTAGAAATAATCCTTTCTGCTTATGCTCCTAGGTGTTGGGCTCCCGGTCAAATAGGGGAAAGATCTTCTAATTTCTACTCTTCTCGCTATAGACTCTGATCGCTAATCCATTCCCGGTTCCAACTCCGGTGTAACTCATCACAAAATTGCGTGATCTAAGACCGAAAGGCTGAATTGAATGTCCCAGTATCTCATCGGTGCTAGCCGCGATATGGATGAAATGTAAGAAGATTCGAATAAGGAGAATTCCCTCTAAGCTGAAGTAAACACTCTCAACAGCAAGCCGATCGAGTAGGAAGAGTAACAGCTAGGAGTTAGGGCTTAGGAACAGCTGGCATAGAGAGCTTTCTTAACAGCCAGTGGAGTGACAACAGGTTTTTGGAATTGTAAAGGTAGGGGATGACTGGTAGGGTTGCTTTTCTTGGTTTAGTTGAAGGTCGCTGAATGTAGAGTGTTGAGGGAAGGAAGGGGCGGCAGCTAGGTTTAGGATTTTAGGAAAGTAGTAGAATGCAAAGTGTGGAGGGAAGGGGGGGCAGCGGCTAGGTTTAGGATTTTAGAATGCAGTATTGAGGGAAGGGGCGGCGACTAGGTTAAGGATTTTAGGAAAAAAGTAGAAAATTTTGTATTTATAGTACATTGCTAAATTGTGAATCGGTTCGGTCTGGACCGGTTTATTCGGTGTGAATATGTGAATATTGGCAGGAGAAGGGAAAAGAAGGGGCGCAAGGCATCATAATTCAATGCAATGTGAAGTAACAAAAACACGGAAAAAAAAAATAAAGCAAGCAAAATAAAATTTTGTTGGCCGAGGGATTCGAACCCCTGCGCGCTGCATTTTCCAGTAGCAAGCTGAACCTCTCGACCACGCGACCACTCATCTGTCTATTTCCACCATACAAAATACAAAAAATAAGCCCCATGTAAAAAGGAGCACAAACTTCATGCAAAGCGAGGGAGACAAATATCCGATGACCACAGTGTTTTCAGTCTGCGTGAACAGTATATTTCCGAGTTGTTTTAGCTCTTTAGGTAATTGCCTTGTTTGATGAATAAAGATATGAGCAACATCTTCTTAATCTACAATACAGAAGTGGAGACAATCTAGAATACTTTGAATATAAGTATTTAAATCCTTACCAAAATAATCTAGGAAAAATAAAATTATTAAGTATTATATTTAATTCTTTAAACTAAAAAGAAAATATAAAAATAACTAACCAAAAATTATTTTCTTGAAAACCTCTTGGATCTCACACGGACATAAAATAACATTTGGAATTATAGATAATTATACTTTTATTTTCATCATTAATAATAATTTGGGTTAGATTTGCAAAGAGAGAGTACAATAATTTTCTAAAAATCATAGTTATCACATCTAGCTCATGAATTTATAGGGAAAACTAATAAATTATCGTGTTTATACAAGTCAATCAACTTTAATATAAAAATAAAATTCATTAATAAAAATTAATCAATAAAAAAAAATAAAAATCATTAATATAAATTGATAGGTTTGGTCACTAAATTATTAAGAAAATCAGCTAAATCAAATAAATTTAAAAGGATTTATGTTTTTCTTAAAGGATCAAAAAGATTTAAAAAATAACTCTAAGACCTTCTTTATATTACATTTCAAAAACGTTTTTAAAATATTAAAATTTTTATTTTTATTTTAAATTAAAAAAATTATTTTTTTAAATTATTTTAATATATTGATATTAAAAATAATTTTTAAAAATAATAAATATATTATTTTATTTTTTTTCTAAATAAAAAATATTTTAAAAAACAATATAAACCACACCACCACCGAATGAAAACAGCAATAAATGAAACCCCAGTTTGGTATAAACAGAGATAACTAAAAGTAAACAACAATATTTATCTCCCAACTATCACACGAGTACAAATTCAGTTTCTAAACAAAATATGCTTTCAATTGAATCCCTAATCTATCAGAAATTACAAATTAACCCATTGTCAAAATTTATTATTTAAATTAATAAAGATAAGTTTCAAAAACGACTAATTAAGGACTGCCGAATAGATGGAGGATCCAATTAAGAATTTCTTATTTAGACCCAATTGAGAATTGGATTGGATGGGATAGTTGAAGAATCTCTTTCTTTCACTTTAGCTGAAGAAGTTTTTGTCACTTCAACAATGGCTGTAACACTGTTGGATACAAGGGTAAGCCCATTTGGCATGAGAGTGAGAATAGCACTAGAAGAGAAGGGTGTAAAGTATGAGTACAGCGAGCAAGATTTGAGGAACAAGGGTCCTATGCTTCTTGAAATGAACCCAGTTTACAAGAAGGTCCCAGTTCTCATTCACAATGGGAAACCAATCTGTGAGTCTCTTATTGCTATTCAATATATTGATGAGGTGTGGAATAACAAGTCTCCTTTGCTGCCCTCTGATCCATACCAGAGAGCTCAATCCAGGTTCTGGGCTGATTTTGTTGACAACAAGGTATGTATGTACCTGTCTTTGATTTCTATTCTTAGTTTTGGTTTCTGATTTTACGTCCTAGACTCCGAGATTATTTATTGCTGAAAGGGCCAGCCATTTTGCTTCGATCTGGCATGCAAACTTGTATAAATTATGTGGATTTCTTACTTCATTTTCGTCACATTTAGTCAACTGTGAAGAATTTCACCCACGGGGAGATTTTTTTTTATATGTTTAGTCCAGTTGGGTTGATTAGAGGAAATACGACAAATGTATGATAAATTTGATGAAATTCTTTAAATAGGGTCTAGTTTGCAGAAATTACACAAACAAAGAAAGCTAAATTCGGGATTTTTGAATTGAAAAATCCCCAATTTAGCTTCTTTTTGACTAGAAGGTTTGTTTGTTATTCACTTTAAAATGGTTGGATATGAATCTGTAGGTGTATTTTCCTGGGAGGAAGACATGGACAAAGAAAGGACAAGAACTGGAGGCAGGCAAGAATGGTTTAATTGAGTCCCTCAAGTTGTTGGAAGGAGAGCTAGGAGACAAGCCTTATTTTGAAGGTGACAAACTCGGCTATGTGGATGTTGCACTTATTCCTTTCTATAGCTGGTTTCATGGCTATGAGACATTTGGTAACTTCAGCATAGAGGCTGAGTGTCCCAAGTTAATTGCTTGGTGTAAGAGGTGCATGCAGAATGAGAGTGTATCCAAATCTCTAGCAGATCCACAAGAAGTCTATGTTTTTTTGATGGAGCTGAGAAAGAAGTTAGGGCTTGAATAGATGGAAGGATGTGCATCCACAGCCAAGCTTGTTTGGTTTCTGTTTTTTTCTGCTTAGTGTAAACCTACAAGCTACTATCTGGAAATAATATTGTGGGCACGTAGTTGTGACCTGTTTGTGTTACAAACAGAACTCCAATTTTTGGGCTTATGTTCTCGTTTAAGAATATTTCAAGCTTCAATAAAGCCATTCAAATGCTGTTAGTTTGACCAACATAATGTTTGAAATTTCTTTTCATACTATAAAACACTATCCAAAATATAACCTTTGCATGTATATTTATTACTATCATCCTTTACCCTCTAGCTTAGTATCTCTTTCCATAATTTATCACAACCACATATCTGCTATAAAATTCTGCTTTCTGCTGTTAGAAGATTTTAGAAGGGAAGAAGGAAATATTAATGATCTTGTGATATGATTTTTACTTAAACAATGGTTGATGAGGTGAAACTGTTGAGTTTTTGATAAACCCACATGAGAGTCAAATAGTGTTGGCAGAGAATGGTGTCAAGTATGTGAAGAGTGAAGAGGACTTGAGGAACAAGAGTACCCTGCTTCTTCAGTGAATCCAGTTTGCAAGAACATTCTGGTTCTCATCCGGAATGGAAAACAAGTTTGTGAATCCCTTATTATTGTTCAGCATATTGATGAAGTGTGGAAGGACAAGGCTCCTTTGCTACCTTCTGATCTTTATGAAAGAACCCATTCCATAATCTGTGCTGATTTTGTTGATTAAAAAAAGGCATGGATATATACATTTAGGTATTCTATATCTTTGGTTCCTCTTTAATATATGTTTCAGTGCATGTGTAAGGGGATTTTATCTGCTTACTATAATCTCTAGAGTTACAAAAAATGGATACTCCTTAATGTCAAACAAGAAAAAAATAGTTATACAAAATGGATGGATTGTACTCTCATGTAAAGAGTATCCAAATTAAGCATTTCCCTTCGCTACAACGAAATCGAATTTTGGTGGTAATTCATAATTGTTTGAAATTTTCATTTGGCTTTTAAATGAAATGCCTTATAATTGGATGCTGTATTTTTAATGTCATAGCATTTTAAGCAATTTCTTTTATTACAAATGCTCTGTGTTAGCCATTGGTAGAGAGGCTAACAAAGTTGCAGATTGGTTAGCCAGAGCGAGTAGAGGATCATACTGTACTAGTGACTGGGTTTCTAACCCTTCACCTGAATCGTATCAGCTTCTTTTAAATGATTCCATATATGAATCACATCTAAGAAGTTTCTATTGTTCATTAAAAATGAAAAGTACATCCAAGGTCATTTATGCCAAATGCTACTAAAATGTTAGGAAATTTATCTATCATAAAATACAATAACAGCAACTGTGACATGTTAGCTTAGCATCAATATTGTTGTAATATTTTTGGCGCTGCTCTTCCTTTTACATAGACTAATTCCCTCTACTATGATTTGCTATAAATCTTCAGGTATTTGATCTTACTAAAAATATATGAACGATAAAGAAGAAGAACTAGAGGCAGCAGAAAAGGATTTCTTTGAATGCGTTAAGTTGCTGGAAAGAGAACTAGGAGAAAAGCCTTACTTTGCCAATGTGGATATTGCATTTCTTCTTTTCTGTTGCGGGTTTTATGCTTGGGAACTTCAGCATAGAGGTCCATTGTCTCTTCCAGAACCTGAAAAGGCCTGTGAGTTGGGTTTGGAGACGAGGAAGAGTCTCGGGGTTGATTTGAAGGATATTGAATATGCATGCATGAGCAAGCCAGTAAGATGTTTTTTTGTTTAATTAGAAGTTGCATCAAAAAAGTTCAAAATTTATTTGGGCTTTCAACGCATATAAATATGATTAATTCATTCCATGCTACTGTATTTTATTTTATTTATTTATCTTATGCTCAAAATTCGGAATACATATATTAATAAGTTATTTTGTCAGGATAAATTTATTTAGTTGAAGTCGTGATATTGATGAACAGAGAAAATCAGCTTCAAGATTTGCACTCGCTTCAATACCCTTCATGTTTTTGGTAAGGGACTGGCCTTTAATTTTTAATCCCCACACACAATATGGATATCTATTAGACTGTAAAATAGGAAATCTCTATAAAATAGGACAACTGTTGTTCCTATATTCCTACGGCAATTAGGAAGCAATTAGGAACCAAATACTGCACTGCCATGCACTACCATATATATATATATAGATCACACCCAATACACACGGCAGAGGGAATGTAATTCAGTTCTTGGTTTGTTCTTGGTTTATTTTCAATTCCCAATTTCTGGGTTTGTTTGCGAATTCTGGGTTTTGATGTTGTGGTCGTTGATCTCTGGCAGATGATGATTGATGATCTCTGGTAGTTCTTGGTTGTTTTGATGATTGATGATTGATGGAATGTATTGGTTTATGTTTGATGGAATTTATTTGTTGTCACTGTGTTCTGGGTTTATTTCTCAATTCCCAGTTCTGGGTTTCTTGCGAATTCTGGATTTGGTGTTTGATACCAGCAGATGCTGGGTGGTAGATGTTTGATGGAATTTATTGGTTTTGTTGATTTTGGTTTTGTGTAACCTAGCTCTGGTACCATAATACGATCTTGTATTTGATATAATCTTGCAAAATTGCAAGAACTGAATTACATTCCCCCTGCCGTGTGTATTGGGTGTAGTCTATATATATATGGCAGTGCAGTATTTGGTTCCTAATTGCTTCCTAATTTCCGTAGGAATATAGGAACAACAGTTGTCCTATTTTATACAAATTTCCTATTTACAGTCTAATAATATCAAACCCGGCATGACCCAGTAGTATGACCAAGGACCAGGGTGATTTGAGCCTTGGCTGGGTTTGAATTAGATAAAACCTGGGCTTGTAATTGACATGGTGAAATTTGATTGACCTAATGAGTCAACCTGGAATCAGGGTGACTCGGCATAACCTGTAAGGCAACGACCTGTTGATTTAAGGGTTTTTTCACATGTTAATATTTCTTGAATGGGTTAGACCTTCTCGTGTTTTACATATTTTTTATTTTTCTTAACAATTTGAAAAATTAAAACATCATATAAGCAAGTGGTTTTGGTTAATGGAAGGACAAAAACAAATTGTACTGGTTTTAGTAGTCGTTTGGTATTGTGGTTGTGGGTGAGGTTTGAAGAAATTTGGTGGTTATGATCGTTTGGTTATTTTACAACCACAAGTTCTATTGCTATGGCATCCACCAAAAAATGCATTCAGACCACAACTTGCAAAAAAATGCATTCAGACCGAGCTGCTTTGTCAGCTTCTCATTACTCCAAAAAACTTGACTGACAGAAAAAAAAACAATTGTTGTTGAAAATTTTATGCCAAAATAACCCTTAAGATATGTGCTCTCACCATTGATCACAAGAGTTCCTCATTTGGAACCGAGTTTTTGAGTTGGGGTCTATACAACTCGGATTATCAGACTCGATAGAACCTTCATCAGTAGCATCGAGGGTAGTTTGTTCAATCAGAGGTGCTACTGGTTCTACTTTGATTTCCTACCTCTCTTTTAGTGTTTTTGTTTCACTCAATAATAATGTGTATGCCATGCTTGAATTGGTTTTGCAGAGGATTCAAGCACTGGTTGCTCCAAGCCAAGGAAGAAGATGGAGGTGAAGATGGTGTTGTGAGAGCTGTAGGCTGCAAATATTTTTAATTGGTGGAAGTAGTTTTTGCCAAAGAATTGTTAAAAGAAGGATATATATGGACTTATCTATCTATGCATGTGTCGTGTGAACTTTAAAAAATAAGGGTATCTTTATTGTCTACCTATGTAATGTTTCATGTTTCATCATTAATTATTGTGAGAAATAAGGGCTTGTGTTTGTTTGCCCACTTGTGTTTCTTTCAAGTGCCCGAAACCTTAAAAAACCAAGGGCATAATGTTTGCTTATTTTTTTATTATGGTCCGGTTGTGGGTTTTACGGTCTTGCTCGATTCATTTTTTTTTATTTCATCATTTAATATTGTGCTCTATTGAAAATTAGAACTCATGATTTTTTTTAGTTGGTTATTATAGTAGATTAACCTAGTCTCATGATATGTGTATAGGGCTTAATGGTTAACCTAGGTTGACAATTGAGAATAAAAACTCTTAATTTGTTTTGACTTGCTCTCTATGAGGTTATTTCAATCTCATTATCAAAGTCAAGAATTTGATAAGTTAACCTGAGTTAAATCATATATTTTTTAAAAACAATTATGGGGTTTGTCATAACCCAATTTTGGGTTATTCCCCAAAACTACTCGAAAATAACAAAAAATAAAATAATGATCTTGGCAGAAAAATCAAGGTGAAAATTTTGGACGTTTCTGAGAACTCGATCGTACCTCTTTTTTGCCCAGAATTGAAAGAAAGTGCATATTCAAGGCTAAAGTAATTTATTATATGATAAATCTGTATAACATTTAAGTCGAAAGATATAATTATATTTTTATGGGCCAGTTCGATTTAATCGTTGGCCGATATAAAAGTGTAATTGTGTTGGAGAATTAATTTAGGATCCACTTGAAGGATTTAATCAGAAAGGGCTTTATCAGGCTCGTAACGTAGGCTTAGGTTACTGGCTACGAAAAAAGATATTTGTGGGCTCAAAAAGTGTTTAAGGGTTTTCTAGACTAATAATCACTTAGTGCTTACTCTTAGAACTCCATTTAGCCCTCATGATTGATTTTCATAGTGACCTAGCATGTCCCCCATTATTTTCTTAGGCTTTCATCTTGACATGCCCCTCAGTATTTGCTTGGTTTTTTTTTAACAGTGTCATCATGTTGACTTAACATGCCCCCGGTATTTTGGGCCTTTGGTCATAGGTCTTTGGTACTAACATCATGTTGACTTGACATGCCCCCCAGTATTTTGGGCCTTTGGTCATAGGTCTTTGGTACTAACATCATGTTGACTTGACATGCCCCCCAAGTATTTTGTTTGGGCTTTTATCGTGACATGCCCCCCAGCTTTGTTCGGGCGTCACTTGTCATTGAGGACTGTTTTGTAGATTAATTTTTTTTTTTGCACTTGCCCCCCAATGTAGGGTGTGATCCTAGTCAAGGTTAATTATCAAAAAATAATTATTAAGCTCAAATAGGGACTGCAAAGGCATATCAAGGATGGCCTTTCCTCATTTCAAAAATGTGCATCCGGGATCGGTTGACTTTGCTTTTCCATGCGAAATGATTTATTGTTGTTTTTTTTTTTTGGATTATTTGGTTTAGCTAAGAGCTTAACTTTATTGTGTGGGTTTTGGTGGTATGAGATCACCTTTTAATGAAGTCCTTTGAATTCCTAGAACATATTTGTTAAACAAACATCAAATTGGCATTTCTTTTTGTATTAGAATTTGATTTGCCAAAAATCTTAATGAAAGTGAGATCATGCAAGAATAGAAAAGAGAGGATACATCGAGAATTCATAGCCAAATTTCAATTTCATTAGATGTCGTGAGTAATACATTAGGCATAATATTTCTTCACAACATCAGAGTTTACAGGCCTAGACAGATCTTCTCCATCCATGCCGGTTAGGATTAAGGCTCCTCCCGAAAAAACCTTCTTCACCACATATGGTCCCTCATAGTTGGGTGCCCATTTACTCTGGTCTTCTCCTATTGATATCTTCTTCAATACCAGATCTCGCTCTTAAATACCCTTGGCCGGACCTTCTTGTTGTAAGCTTTTGCTATCCGACTTTGGTATAACTGGTGGTGGCAAATAGCTGCTAGTCTCTTTTCATCGACTAAGTTTAATTGTTTGAATCTCACCCTTGCCCATTCTGATTCTTTTAACTCTGCATCTTTTAAGACCCTTAGTGATGGAATCTCCACTTCTAAAGGTGTGACTGCTTCCATTTCATACACTTAAGCACACGGGGTTGTCCCGGTGGAAGTTTTAACAGTAGTGCGATACGCGTGCAAAGCACATGGGAGCATTTCATGCCAATCTTTGTAAGTGATAACCATCTTTTGGATGATTTTCTTAAGGTTCTTATTAGCTGCTTCAACAACCCCATTCATCTTTGGTCTATAAGGAGAGGAGTTGAGGTGTTTAACCTTCCACTTAGTGCAAAGTTCGACAATCAACTTTCCATTGAAATTCTAAGCATTATCAGTTACTAGCCTTGCGGGCAGACCATAGTGATAGATCAAGTCCCTTTCAATGAACTTCTTGACAACCTTTTGCGTCACATGGGCATAAGAATTGGCTTCCACCCATTTAGTAAAGTAATCAATCGCCACCAAATCTTTCCATAACATATGTCACGCAGTCCCTTTCCATGGTCAACCAAAAATATCCAAATCTTTGCATTTGCTTTGCCATCATATGACCATTGGCGTGGGTGGCACAAATTCCTTCATGAACTTCTTTCAAAGCCTGCCCAATTTCTTTCTCATCCAGACATCTGAGTAAGGTGCCATCAAATGATCTCCTGTATAGGATTTCACCATCTAAATATAAATTTACGGCCATCCATCTTAAGGTCTCTTTATTCTTGGTGTTGAATGAATTTCTTGATATCACTATACCAGGGTTCTCCATCTGGTGATTCTTCAAGTGTGCAATAATGGGCTTGGTGATTTCGAACTTTGATGTCGATTGGGTGGATCTTTTCTTTGGCAACAATTTGTACCATTGAAGCCAAAGTTTCCAAAGCATCAGCGAACTAATTTTTATCCCTACTCATATGAGTGAATTTGACCTCTTCGAACTCACTGGCTAACTTTACAAGGTAGTTTTGGTAAAGTTTCAACTTTTCGTCTTTAGTTTCCCATTCTCCTTTCACTTGGCAAATGATCAACATGAAATCACCACAGACTTCAACCTTCTTAACTTTAAGCTCTAAAGCAACCTCTAAACCAATGATACAAGCTTCATATTCGGCCGTGCTATTAGTGCACTCGAAGTGTAACCTTACTGAAAAAGGATATTGCTTCCCATCTGGGGAAATTATGACTGCTCCAATCCCATTTCTTGATACATTGAATGCCCCATCAAAATAAAGCTTCCACCACTTGCTTGCCTCAATGTCATCCCTGACTACCAAGACATCTTCATCAGGGAGATAAAAATCTAGAGGCTCATAATCTTCCATGGCATGGTCTGCAAGATGGTTGGCAATTACACTACCTTTTATAGCTTTCCTTGTCATTAAAATGATATCGTACTCTGCTAACAACACTTGCCACCTTGCTATCCTACTTGATAGATATGGCTTTTCACAGATGTACTTAAGCGGATCTAGCTTGGAAATTAGCCATGTCGTGTAGTACAACATATACTGCCTGAGTCTTTTCGCACTCCAAACCAAAGAACAACATAACTTCTCAATTATGGTGTATCTAGACTCGTAATCGTTAAACTTTTTACTCAAGTAGTATACAGCTTGCTCCTTTCTTCCAGATTTGTCCTGTTGTCCCAACACACAACCCATGGTCGTTTCTGTGACCGTTAAGTACAAAATTAATGGTTTCCCTGGTATTGGGGGTACTAACAATGGAGGATTTTGTAAGTACCTCTTTATCTTATTAAAGGCTTCTTGACAATCATCATCCCATACCCCAGGATTTTTCTTTCTGAGTAAGCGAAAAATCGGTTCACAAGTTACTGTTAGCTGAGATATGAAGCGGGCTATGTAATTCAAGCGTCCGAGAAAACTCCTCACTTCCTTTTTAGTCTTAGGTGCTGACATTTCTTGTATGTCTTTGGCTTTATCTGAATCAACTTCTATTCCTCGACTGCTCACAATAAAGCCTAGTAATTTTCCTGTCTTTACTCCAAAGGAGCATTTGACCGCATTCAATTTTAACTGGTATTTCCTCAATCTCTCAAATAGTTTCCTCAATATTTGCACATGGTCTTCCTCAATGTTGGATTTAGCCAGTATATCATCTACATAGACCTCGACTTCCCGATGCATCATATCATGGAATAAAGGGACCATCGCCCGCTGATACGTAGCCCCAGCATTCTTCAAACCAAACGGCATTACTTTATAACAGAAAGTCCCCCAAGGTGTTATAAAGGTGGTTTTTTCTCTATCCTCTTCTGCCATCTTGATTTGGTTGTAACCAGAAAACCCATCCATAAATGAATATGTGGCATTTTTAGCAGCGTTATCCACCAAGATATCTATGTGAGGTAATGGAAACATTTGGCGCCCATCTTTGCAGCTTCTAGGGATCTTCGGCTTCTTCAATGTGGCACCTTCAAGGATCCATTCTGCATTTACTACTTTGAATGCGTGGATGTTCCCGTCTTTACAGTCCTCTGTTTCTATGAACGGTACAACCACATTTTTATTCATTGATATGGTTTCTTCAACTTTTACAGTGACCAACATCCCGTTTGCAATATACTTTAAACATTGGTGTAATGAAGAAGTCACTGCTCCTCTATATGAATCCATGGCCTTCCCAATAATATGCTATAAGATGGATGGATATCCATCACTTGCAGCGTTACAAAAAACACTTGCGGTCCTATACACAACTCCACCTCAATAGTCCCCACTATCTGCCTTGGTGACCCGTCATATGCTCTTGCCAACATGGTGCTTGGTTTCATGTGTGACTCATCGATGGACATTTCTTTCAGCATATGCCTTGGTAACACATTTAGAGCAGAGCCATTATCAACTAATACTTTTCCAATCTACTCTTCCAGGAGATCAATGAATTACCAAGAAAGATACACAACCTGTTATGCAACGGCGAGTATCCGGACAACCTGCCCAATCATCATCACTATAGGCCACAAGTTGTAGAGAAGAGCCGGCTGGGAAGAACAATCCATGACTAGGAGATCCAAGAAGATACCGAATAATACGACGAACGGTGGCAAGATGTAGATGCCGTGGTGTCTGCATAAATTGGCTAACCTGTTGGACAATAAAGGATATATCTGGTCGAGTAATAGTTAGATAGTTCAGACTACCAACCAAATCATCGATCAAAAAGGAGATCCCCCTCATCACGACGATATTTTGTGTTGACCTCTAAAGGAGTATCAACAGGAGATGAATCCTGAAGGCCAGCCAATGTAATAAGATCTTGGGCATATTTGTGTTGATGGAGAAATATACCAGATGGAGTAGTATGAACCTCTAGACCCAAGAAATAAGTAAGCATACCCAGATCCTTCATATGAAAAGAGTTGTGAAGATGTTGCTGGAGTTTTTCAATCAACGCAGAATCGGTCCCATTGATAACAATGTCATCGACATAAATGAGTAAAAGAACAATCCCAACAGTTGTCTTACAAAAAAATATTGAAGAGTCATACTGAGTTTGCCGAAAGGAAAATTGAAGCAATGTTGCGCGAAACATTTCAAACCAGGCCCGAGGAGCTTGTTTCAAACCATAAAGAGACCGATTCAACTTACATACTCGCGAAGAAGAGGAGGAGATACCCAGCGGAATAGTCATGTAAATATCCTCTTTGAGATCCCCATGAAGAAAAGCATTTTTGACATTCATCTGATGAAGTGACCAACCCTGAGAAGCAGCAATAGAAAGAATTGTATGCACAGTGGTATAATCGGTACCATATTCTTGTCTATTTCCAAGAGCTACCAACCGTGCTTTATACTGATCTAGAGTACCATTAGATCGAAGCTTGATAGAGTAAACCCATTTACAGCCGATGGGTTTCACATTGGGTGGACAATCCATTATCTCCCATGTAAAATTCTCTTCAAGAGCCTGAATTTCCTTATCCATTGCCTTCCGCCAACACTCCTATTTAACAGTCTGAGAAAAACATGTAGGAATGGGAATAGAGGATAAAGCAGCATGAAAACCATACCGATTAGGAGGGCATGAGTGACGTGTAGACCGACGAGGACCAGTTGGAGGATCCATGACAGGCGTGGGGAAGCTGATGAAGGTGAAACATCATTTCTCACAACCTGTGGATCAGGTGTAGGGGAAGAAGCAGTCTCACAAGTAGGAAAAGTTGGTAGACGTCGAGTATACACATTTCCGGGTTTGAACCGTGTAGGAAGAGATGGGGAGTCATCAAAACAAGGAAGAATACTAAGAGCAGGAGAAGACTCAACATGTGTAGAATAATAATGTTGATTTTCAAAGAAAACAACATTACGAGATGTATGGAATTTGCGAGAACCCGGATCATAGCAAACATAACCTTTGTGTGAAACACTATATCCCATAAACACACATTTAACAGACTGAGCAAATAGTTTATGACGATGATGATGAGGTAAATGGACAAAACAAACACAACCAAAAGGGTGTAAATTAAGATAGCTAGGATTCTTACGATGCAAATGAAAATAAGGAGAATCAAAATCTAAGACTTGAGAGGGAAGTCTGTTGATTAAGTAGACAGAAGTGGATAAGGCCTCAGCCTAGAAATGAGCAGGGACTGAGGATTCAAGCAATAAGGTACAGACAACATCAAATAAATGTAGGTTCTTACGTTCAGCTACCCCATTTTGTTGTGGGGTATAAGGACATGAACATTGAGACATAATACCTTTATGATGTAAGAATTCATGAATTGAGTCTCAACATAGGCTGCAAATTCTTGGAAAATAGCAAAGACCTCAGATTTGGACCAAAGAAAATATACCCAAGTATATCGACTAAAATCATCAATGAATGTCATAAAATATTTGTACCGATCATGAGAAATTATAGGTGAAATACCCCAAACATCGCTATGCACAACATCAAAACAATTTGCAGCACGACTATCAGGAGAAGAAAAAGACAGAGTTTTACTTTTACCAAGTTTGCATGCAAAACAATAAAATGGCATAATTCTAGAAACACATTCTTTATTTCCTAACAAACCAGAATTAAACATTCGAGACAATACACCATGATTAGGATGACCCAAACGTTTGTGCCATTGTTCACTTTGAGAATCAATTGTCATATAAGCTAAACAATGAGGAATGGAAAATGTAAAGGAAAGAGTCTGCCAACTTTAGGCCACTTTGCGAGTATCTTCCCCGAGACCTGATCCTGCACAAGACAACCATTACGAGAGAAATGAACATCATAATCATTATCCACTAATTGACCAACCAAGAGAAGATTAGTGGTGAGTGCAGGAGATACATATGCATCGTGGAAAGAAGAATTAATATCACCAACTTTATCAATGGTCAGATGGCTGCCATCGGCTATCTGAATATGTGATGAACCAAGATAGGGCTGAATGTTGCAAAGTGATTTGGATAAGCCAGTCATATGGTTGGATGCAGCAGAATCAACAAGCCAAGATTGAGAAGCAGTAACTTGGAGTTTTAAAGTAGAAAATGTTGCCATAATCATTTGTAGAACCATTTCTGGTGAAAGGACAACTTGATCACCAGCACTTGCCGAAGAGGCATCAGCCAAGGAAGAATCAACAACATCCTGATAAGCATAATTGTGACGATCCTGCACATGATTCTGTGGATGGATGGGGCAGTGTTTGATGATGTGGCCTGACTTCTTGCAGTAATTGCAGAATTTTCATGAACATTGGCTAGCAATATGTCCATAATCTTTGCAACTGAAGCACTGGACCCTCTGCATATCTCTGCCTTTTCCTCTGCCGTGAGTTGCAACAGTAGGAATTGTCATCATATTTTGCTGAGTTCCTCTACCGTGAGCTGCATATGCAACAACAGGAACTGCCATCATATTTTGTTGAGTCTGAGTTGCAAGTCGCTGCTCCTCCCGAAGTAATTCTCCAAAACACACATCCAAAGAAGGAGAAGGATCACGGTTCATCAAGCTTGATCTGGTCCCCTCAAATTCAGTTCTCAGTTTCATCAAAAACTGATCTCTTTTGCTTTGTTCATGGACTGCATGAATAGTAGAAAGTGATGCAGCAGGGACAGTGGCACACACCATGTCAGTAAACTCACCCCAAAAATTCTGGAACCTAGAGAATTATTCTTGAATAGACAGATCCCCTTGAGTGTAGCTGGAAATCTCATATTCCAGTTGAAATTGTCGGGCTATATTGTTCTGATTGTAGACCTTTTTTAGAAACTCCCACATACCTTTAGATGTCCTAAAGGGCTTCAGAGTCAGCACAATTTGAGGATCAACAGATCCTAAGATCCAAGACATTACTCTTGAGTCTTTGATCTTCCATTGAGCCAGCAATGGTGGATCTGTTGGAGTCGGAGTACTCCCATCAATATGCCCCCATAACTCCTTTCCAGTAACAAAGACACAAAACTCGAATTCCCAAGCTCCATAGTTCTTTCCTGAAAAACAGACATAAAAGTCTGTGCTAGAAGTCATGATACCTGTAATAACCGAAGATCCAAGACAAGGTCAGTTTCTTTCCCTAGAACAAAGAATGCTTGTTGTCTGCAATCTGCAACACCAACAGGCTAATTCCAAAAAACGCAAAGATCTACAAAAGAAACTGATAAACAACCCTCACAATCACTCAGATTTTAACTTCGAAGAAACCCAAAAGAAACTGATAAACAGCCCTCACAATCACTCAGATTTAACCACGAAGAAACCCACAAATAATGATTTATGTTTATGGCTCTGATACCATGACAGCAATGAAGAATTGAATAAAATCCGTGTGCCTCATTCTGTGAGGTTCCCTCATTATATATCAAAACCCTAACTAATTACATGGTTGACTTGCTGCAATTACATCAATGCTGATTTAGACAAAATAGTAAACTAAGCTGAAATAGGAAACTAATATATACAAATATATACAACAAGAATCAGCAATTTAATGGCTAATTAATATGTGTTGACATACACCTCTTTCTACAAGCACCTCTTATAGTAAGCATTCAGCTTACGACAATCAGCCTCTATATTGAAGTTCAGGATGTTTTCATAGGTATACATCAACGTAACCGGGCGAGGGTCTCGCCCTAAAAGTAAGGCTTATCTCCAAGCTCTCCTTCCATCAGCTTGAAGGTGTCTATGAAATCCTTCTTGACTGCCTCCTGATCTACTACTTTTACTGTCAATATCTTCTTCCCATGTTCATATATCTGCAAATTCATTTCACCCCATTGTTAAATAGATTATAATAATGGTCACTGCACACAGACTTTCTAGAATCACAAAGGTGAAAGTGTTTGTTTTTGCTTGTGATTTGTTTTGATTTCTAGGTGAGCTTGATTAATTTTGAAGAGAAGAAGAGAAGAAGAGAGTACACAGAGAATTGAAGAAGAAAGGAAAAGCAATTGCAGAAGAAGAAAGGAAAAGCAATTGCAGAAGAAGATAAGTATTTTCTTAGTGTCACCCAAATGTTTGATAAAATGCCCCTTATATACTCTTGGGACAGGAAAGATGTATTGCACGTTTCCAACAACCTGTAACTGCAATGCTCTTAATAGAAGAGAATTCAATTACATTTTCTCTTCTTAGTTCTACAATTTGTTACAATTAACAGAAATGTCACTAACAAATACATTCTTTAAAATCATTAATAAACTTCTTCTTCTTCACTGTTTGAGATCCTTCTTCAAGTCTTCTGCTTCTTCAAGTCTGTGAGAGTGTTGTTGATTAAGTAAGCAACTTAACGTCCAACAAAAAGTTGGTCCCAGTATGTGATTCCATATTGTGATGCCTAATTTAATTATTCTATAATTTGATATTAGTCTTAGGGATAATTATACTGGTGATATAGGATTCTAATTAATTCTTTCAAACTAATCAAACTTGTAATGTGGGTTTAACCAAGTCATACCTCAAAACAAAGTAAAAAACAAAAAAGATGAAAAAAAACCTTCTTGTCAACAAAATCTACCCCAAACCTAGACTAAGCTCTCTGGTAAGGATCAGAAGGCAATAAAGGAGCCTTGTCCTTCCACACCTCATGAACAAAAACAAGCGACTCACAAATAGGTTTCCTATTATGAACAAGAACTGGGATTTTCTTGTGAACAGGATTCATTTGAAGCAGTAAACCACTTTTGTTCCACAAATCTTGTTCAATATACTCATACTTTACACCCTTTTCAGCCAATGCTATTCTCACTCTCATACCAAATGAACTTGCCCATGCATCTAACAGGGTTACTTGTTCACCAACCATTCTTGAAGTGAAAAAAAGAGAGAAGAAAATAGAAAGATGCATGAAGTAAAGTAACGCCTCTTTGTTTTCTCAGACTACAAAGGTTGTGCTCTTTCAGTGTGTAAATGCAAGTATTTGTAGAAAGAAAGGGGTGGAGTAGATTAATATTCCTGGTTTTTTAGAGTTGAGTTATTCACTACATGACATGGCCATGTTGAACACTGTAGCAAAGTACGTAGTCAAGCTAGTACCTCAAGCTCTTAACTACCCTTTTCCTTATTCTTTCTTCTTCTTCTATTCTATAATATATAAAGTATTGTAGAGCTTTCCATGGAGATGATAATGGTGGACAAGAGTGAAACACAAACATCCAAACATTTTAAGGAAATTCAAATATGGTTTATAACCATACCATGTCTCAAAGGGTGTTTGATCCTTCACAACTCATGTTAGAAGTCTGTTTTGTAGAAAAATAGCAGTGTTTACTGCTTCTGCTCAGAACTTCTTTGGTAGGTTCTTCTCATGTAGCATAAATCGTGTCATCTCCAAAATGAATTTGTTCCGTCTCTCACTAACTCTATTTTGTTATGGAGTGTATGGAGCTGCCAATTAATGTTGAATGCCTGTCTTCTCATAAAAATGGTTGAATGAGTTAGAGGTGTTGATGCCTTGAACTACAGATTTTAGAAACTCATAAAATCCAGTTCTGGCTTATTGCAAAATCTCTCTACAATTGCTGGAATCACACCAATAGCAAATTCAAACAGAATTTATTGAATTGGTAAATAGGGAAAACTGCCTTTGTCTCTTACATTCTTCTTATTAAATAGCTACTAAAACTTACAGTTTCTAATCTTGACTAGGAAAGCAACAAACTAGGAAATTTAAAGCAATAAATTCGGAAAAATAAACGATCTCAGCAATTAATGAAATTGAATAAATTTAGACTTCCAAAACTTTAGCAACTATGTTGATGATGCAATCGTATCCAGATTTGGCTCTGCATTTGTCCCCTAATCTATATTTGAATTGCCTCCTGATCTGCTGTCTTCAATAATCCAATAATTTAAGAATGCCTCAATTGCTTCCTGATCTGCATTTGTCTCCTGATCTGCATTTGTCTCCTGATTTGCATCGATTGCCGGCTCTCCCAAAGAACTTGACTCCGGCAAGTTATGATGAAGGTAAGTAGTAAAGAGATGGGGATGCAGTCATTGCAGCTCGAAGCTTGTAACCACTCCGATTCGAATGAGGATGATTTTTTCCATTGGACTAAGAATTTGTAATAGCCCCCCTGTGTGTTGAAACAAATTGGAGGTCAAGAATGGCAGCAATCTCATCACGTGGTGTTGTATTTTCAGGAAGTGGAAGAACTGGGTTACTTCTTGAACTGGTAATGCAGAGGGTTCTCCCTTGAATGCAGTAATGTCCTTGATGTTAAACACATGACTAATGCCAAACTCAGATGGCAACTCAACAACATAGGCATTACTGCCCAATTTCATAATAATTTTAAAGGGCCCAGCTCGGTGTGCATGAAGCTAGGTAAAACTACCAGGTGGAAAATGCTCCGGCTTGAGGCGAACAAGAACCATACCCCCTCATTAAATTGACGGTCCTTACAATGGGAGTTGGCTGCAGCTGCATACGAGTTTGTACTGACTGTTAGGTGTTGTTTGCACTCTTCGTGAAGATGGCGCATGTAGCTGTGCTAATATGCTGCCATGGTTTGTCTGGGATGGGTAGTGGTGTATGAAGGCCAGCTTGATACTTAGTCCCCTTATTGATTTGGCAAATTCTGCATCTGTCCACTACAGTATGCACATCTTTTCATAATCGTGGCCAATAAAATCGATCAACTACAAGAGCATAAGTTTTGTCATACCCGAAATGTCCAGCTAATTCGCCTCCATGGAGTTCTGAAATTAGGAATTCCCGAAAGGACCCGCATGGAATACATAGGCATGACCTGAAAAACAAGAATCCCTCACGCAACATATAATCACCTTGAGTTTGCCCACCAGGACTGGATAGATCATCCCATATCTTGCTGAAATCCTCATCATTAGTATACTCCTTTGTTAAATGTTCGAAACTCATTGGATCGCCACCGAGGATATATGTAAAAGATGGGGTCTCCTGCTCAAAGCATCAGCCACCTTATTTTGTGCTCCTGCTTTGTGCTTAATCAGAAATTAGAATTGTTGCACATAATCCATCCAACAGGCATGTCGTGCATTCATTTTACTCTGAGAATGTAAGTGCTTCAAAGAGTCATTGTCGGTATAAAGAATAAATTCTTTATGGATTAAATACGGTCGCCAATGCTTCAATGTTTAAATCAATACATAAAACTCCATGTCATAAACTGAATATCATCAGCGGGTCTTGTTAAGCTTTTCAGTTAAAAACACAATGGGGTGACCTCCTTGGCTTAGAACACCTCCAATTCCCACATGTGAAGCATCACATGTGAAACCCGAGAATAAAGTATACATAGAGGTAGGAGATTTACAAAAAAAAATAATTAAAATGTTGTTATAATACAAAATTTATGAGAAAAAAAACGGGGTCAAAATAGAATTAAGAAGAGATGGGACTATAAATACCCATCTCTTCTCAGCCATGTCCAGCTGAAACAAAAGAAAGAGGGGAGGGAGAATTTCGAAATTCATTTCATAAAAAGCAAGAGTAAACACCCAAAAAAATTGTAAACCCATACAAGCCTTGGATTTCTAAAGTGGAAGAGCACAATTGGGTGGAGAAGTAACAAGAAGAAAGTGAAGAAATTGGGGAAGAAAGGAGGAAGAGTGGCTGGGTATTTTCAAGGAGAAGAAGGCTAGGATTCTTCCAAAATTGTTAGATTCCATCCAAGTAAGGAGTTCTAATTCCAATTTCTATGAAATTAACTTCAATTTGATTAGAAGTTCATGATTGTTCTTGAATTGGGAATTAGGGTTTTTAACACAAAATGTTAGGAAAATGCATAAATGAGTAGGATTTCATGAATAAAGGGGAGACATGGTTGTTATTGATGAGAAATCAAGGATTGAAGATGAATTGGAGATACTTTCTCTTTTTTTTTTCAAAACAGGGTAGTTTCGTTGCCCTGTTTCTTAGGGACATTTGGACCTGAAAAATACATAATTCAGGGAGAGTCTCTTCATAGATGTTGTAGATGGGAGTGTTAGCTTTCCAACGAGTCCAACCCCGACTAATTTGGAGTTCTGGAACTCCAGATATGGGTAAAGAGGAGAGGTCAAGCTGTCACATGTGTTGACAGTTTCGGCCAAGTTGTGAAAATAGCAAAAATTTAACCATGTTAAGGGTAGAAATTGTCCCTTTCCTTTCATAAAATGTGTTTTGATCTTCAGAAAATAAAAGAAGAGAATAAACTGGTGATAAGAAATTGAATTCATGATGTCCATTTGGACTATAAATGAGCTGAAAAAATTAAAGGATGATAATGAGGAATATAAGTGAGAGAAAAAAAGAATTGGTAAAGGGAAATGAATATTATTACCATTTTATTGTTGTTGTGTGTGATATGTGGATTAATATAAAAAAAATGGTGGGTATTTGTGGTTTCAGGAAGAACCACGGGTGAAGGGCAACAACAACAACAACAAGGTAATGCAAGTCGAACATTCACAGCAGGTAGGTACTTGGTACCTATATTTTCTTTATTTAATAATTATTTTCTTTACTAGTTATTGAACTATAAGTTATAATTTGATGCTTATTGATGAGGAAAAGAAAACGGGTAAAGAAAAGGTTAGGGGATGGAAAAATAGATATATATATATATGTGTAGAAAGAAACAAGCTGGTCGATATCGGTGGGTGACGTCGATATCGGCATAATGTATAAACTTCATTAACTATTCGATTTCGGAATAGTTAATGATATCGGCAGGTGACGTCGATATCAGCATGATTTATAAACTTGATTAACTATTCGGTTTCATAATAGTTAATGATATTGGCGGGTGACGTCGATATCAACATAATGTATAACTTGATAAACTATTTGATTTCGGAATAGTTAATGATATCGGCAGGTGACATCGATATCGACATGATTTATAAACTTGATTAACTATTCGGTTTCGGAATAGTTAATGATATCGGCGGGTGACGTCGATATCGGCATAATGTATAAACTTGATTAACTATTTGATTTCGGAATAGTTAATGATATCGGCAGGTGACGTTGATATCGGCATGAATTATAAACTTGATTAACTATTCGGTTTCAGAATAGTTAATGATATTGGCGGGTGACGTCGATATCGGCATAATGTATAAACTTGATTAACTATTCGATTTCGGAATAGTTAATGATATCGGAAGGTGACGTCGATATCGACAAAATTTATAGACTTGATTAGCTTTCTGAGATGACAGCTAATGATATCAAGAATCCTTGACATCGGCATACTCTAAAACCTCCTAAGGAAATAACAGAACAAAGATTAACTATTTTGGTTTTTTAAAAATAAAAATACATATATATAGTTAATGACACCCTACTAGTTATGTTCTCGTCAACATTTTCATGAAACCGATTAGTTGATTTCGGGGATCGGGTAACTAGAGACACTATTGGAGGTCATTAGTGTCGACTATAGTCTCTTCGATGTGAAAAAAGGGGGAAAGAAGCAATCAAAAGAAATAAATCTTCTTTATATAACCTTAAAAGGGTGTATATGGTTGTGTTTAGAATCTCATATGACTTAAGTAGATTGATGGATATGTTGTTCAAATTCTTCTGTAAATTGCTAGTATTTACTTAATTGTTTTACTCATCATATGAAAAATCTATATTTTGCAGGTTCTTCCCATTCTCGTCAGGAATAGATTTTAAGCCTTAATTCCTTTTTGTATAAGATAGGAACTTAGGGAGTTATGGTGAAATTTTGTTATGTAGAAGAACATGTAAATTGTATAGAATAGTATATTTGTAAATTTTGTTTCTGTAATATTAAATTGTATAGAATAGTATATTTGTAAATTTTGTTTCGAATATTAAACTGTGTTATGTTCGATGTATATGTATATATGTATCTATATGTGAAATCTTCCCGCATGCTAATTGGCTCTTTTAATTTTTTATCTTATGTATGTGATGTAAGATGGAGTTTGGGAATGAATATGGTCCCCGAGCATATTCTGGAATGAATTATGCAGCTTGATTGTATTAAAAAATGGATGTGATTGTGGATGAGATGAGATTCAAATTGTGTGCGGGTTGTGTTATGGATAACTTGGGATCTCCCGTATAGGGAGACGCTGCCAAAATTTCGTTAGAAATTTCGGCGAGAAAAAAAAATTCATGCTTTATCTAC
>CM055441.1:28438413-28507257 GCA_029228465.1 Salix viminalis
GGGCTTTCTAATTTGTTATTTTCATTAAAATGATTGATATTAAAGGTTGTTTGGCTTTGAAATATGGTCAACGCCTTCTTATTACAATTTGAGCATGGCTTAAAAAGAGACAATCAAATTTAGCCTTTAAAGAATATAGGTCATTACCCTAGTTATTGAAACAAACAAAAATATTTTTTTGTGTGTTTTTGAAATAGAGGTCATATTCTCATAAATTTAATAAACTAGTTATTAAATCCAAAAAATGCACGGAGGTAAAAAAAAACTATTTTTATAGAACAAAATATCCAAATATAATATATTTTTGAGAGACTTGGCCATATGCATGAAGACAAAAACATATTTTGTGTTATTTGAAATGAGAGAGTTTTGGATTTTGTTCTAGATTTAAAAGAAAACCGGGTATTTCAGTATAAGTTTATAGACAAATACCATTCAAAATTGTTAAGAAAAAACAAGTGAGGGACCCATAAATAAATTCAAAACGGTCCCTAACTTTTTTTGAAATTTTATAAGTTTCTGTTTGGCTAGATACTAAAATAATGACAAGTTAAAAACTAAAAGAAATGAAGAAAAAGTGTTTTCCAAACACACCCTTACCCCAAGAGTTAAGCTAGATAGGCTAAATTAGGTCAAGTCCAGCCTAGTTTGATTGAGTTGGCCAACTAAAGACCTAAAGATCTCTTTTCATATTTAGAAAGAAGTTAGGCTGGATGCAGCCCAGACAATAGAGCTGGAGATGTTATTGTTGCTGGCTTTTGAGCTGATGTCGTTGCTGTGTTCAGGTTATCAGGGTGGAGTGCAATCGTTGTTGATGATGTTCTTGTCTTGGAACAAGGTTGTTGTTTTCATCTAATTAACAACTCATACTTGTCCAGCATTGGTGTTGTTTTACTACTGGACCTTGGACGCCAAAGGGAGATCATGTCGCCATAAATTTATATAATTCCGTCGCAAATGCACAATCAAAACTGTTACCTTGAAGAAGGTCATAATGCTTTCCTATATGCTGACATTCAGACTCCCTAGGAGACGTGTGGCAGAGGACTTGCTATCTACAAAGCAAGTCTCAAGTTCAAGTTAAGACTTGCATCCCTTGTAAGAGCCTGAAACAACTGGGGTTTTACTCGCTTACCTGAGCTCACAAATGTACTTCCGGGCGATGGTTTTCCTCGCATCCAAAAAAAAATGCTGACATTCACAGTTGTGTAACATCAAAGTTATCAGATTTCCATGGCATAGAATGATTTTAACTGGATATGGGTTCGACTTTGCTGGTATATGACCACATCAATGCAGTATGAAAGAAATATCAGGGATCGATGACTCTATTTTTGTAGAGTCGCGTCTTCAGATTCCTTTTACATTAATCCCCATTGACTTCAGGAGAAGGAAACAGCAAGGAAGACGCCTAATTTAAATGATCTAGTTATTTAGTTAGTAACTCATTAGTCTATTTACAGAGATAATGATTGTTGTAGAAAGAGTTAAGTGAGACTTGAAATTGGCAAGGATCGAGAATCTGATAGTATGATTCACTACTATATATAGGATGAATTTGAAAGAAAAATTCCATTTAGGAGATAAATGTCAAAGTCATTCCATACCTCACCCCATTCATCCATCTTGGACATTTGCCTATTTTCACATCACCTACTATGGCACCTTCATCAAAAATTAATATACCTTTACTATTTAAAAATACTCACTGCAATAACTCATTTCTGGGTTATTCTCAAAATTTACTTGAAATAAAAATAAAAATAAAAAAGTTGACGTGGTGGAAAAATTAAGTTAGGGATTTTGAATGGATTCGAAAGCCTGGTCGTACCTATATTGTGCCCAAATATAAAGGAAAATACAGATTCCTGTCTAAAATAAATGATTATTAGATAAATCTGCATAAACATTGAGTCGAAATATATAATTAAATTTTTAATATGCCAATTTGTTTTAATCATGGGCCAAATTACAGTTTAATTATGTTTAGGAATTAATTCAGTATCCAATTGAAGGATTTAATTAAGTGCAATCACTTAATTATACTTTAAATGGGTCAAATTAATTTTATTAAGGGCTTAATTCATGGAAAATTAAGTTTGTGAGCCTAATTCGGGTTAAATTGAGAAGATTGAAATTTTAGAGATGAAATTTAAGTTTTTACTAAGCAATTGGTTGAAATTGGGGGAAAGTTGCAATAAAATCATAGTCATTATAAGATAAAGAACCAAATTGAATTTTGGAAGAAAAAGAGGTCAGACAACGCGTCGTTTGGTCACTATTCATTTTCCCAATTTTTGGCCGATAAATTTTGCTTTGGTACCAACTTTGCATATGCATTTAATGCCTTTATCCTTCCTCAAATTTCACAAAACTTGAGTGAAAATGATCCCCTGATTCTTAACTATACCAGCATAGGGTCAGTTCTGGTTAATTGACACCACATAAGTGTTGGTTTAGCCCCAAAAGTAACAGCTCAGGCAGCCTATTGTAGCTGTCAAATTTGACAGTTCATGACAGCTACTTTGAGCCAACGGTTGGGATGATTCTGCTTTGAACCAACTGCTGAAATTTTACTCCAATATACAATAGATTACCCTCTTCCTCCAACTATAAATAGAGACAATCTATGGCCCGAGGGGGTAGAAATAAGAAGCTAAATTGAAGAAAAAACAACTTTCTTCCTGATTTTCTATCCGAAAAACACCTTATTGTCATAACTCGATTGTTGAATCTTTAATTTTTAATATTTTTGCATCATTTTTTATATTTTCAACATCATCTTAATTTTTTTTTTTAAAAAAAAACTACTCTGTCGAAAAATTGCCTTACCCGTAACCATACCCTAGAATTGCACCATCACCGTGCAACACACCATATCATGCACAACAACTCCCCATGTCCTGTAACACGCGCTTGTAGACTCTATATATGGTGGGAAGAGAAACACAGAGAAGAAGACAGAACAGAGGAACAAAAAGAAAAACAAGGAAAGAACAGAAAGGAGGAGAACAGAACAAAAGAAGAACAAAAAAGAGAAAGAATAAAAGAGAAAGAAAGAAGGAAACAAGAGAAATAATAGAGAAGACAGAACACAGCTTTACCACAAACCCGTTATTATTCTCTCAACACTGGCCAGACGTTTTACAAACTCTTAATTTTTTTCAGAAATAATTTGATGTTTGCTTAAAATAATATTTAAATATTTTTTGTAGAGTGACAAATATACTCGTACAAACTCTATATCCTATTTACCTAAGTCCTAGTTGATATTGAACTTCAATAATTATGCTATCAAAAAAGAAGAAGAGAGAGAGCATATTATACATATTTCTACCATTTGTTCCATTATTACAACATTCATCATCTTCTCCTTCTTCGATTCTGTTCATTTTTCCGCTGTATTTTTGCCTTGAATGATTGTTCAATCCACTTAGTGCATCTCTTGGTCCTCCAAAACAAGATGTAACCAATCACAAATCCCACAGACACCCCGCATCCATATCCAACCAAAGCAAATTTCCAACTAAATGGACTACCTAGATCCGAAAGAATGCTTTCTTGTTGAGCTGCTGATGGCTGATGATCTTCAACTTCATCACATTTCTTTGACAATGGGAACCCGCACAACCCTAAGTTTCCCCTCATAGGAATCATTAGCGAATGTAGAAAATTGATTCCCTATTGGAATCTTCCCCACTAACCTATTATACGAAAGGTTGAGAACCGATAGGAATGTCAAGCTTAATAGTTTCATTGGGATCTCACCTATGAGCTTGTTTTTTGAGAGGTCCAAGGATTCAAGCGATGTCAACTTTGATAGAGATGCTGGGATCTCACCTATCAGATTATTTCTAGACAGATTGAGTACCTCAAGCAACTTGAGATCACCAATCACTTCAGGAATCTCTCCTTCAAAAACGATTGTTTGACAGGTCTAGGACATGGAAAATTGTTAAGATGTATATATTATCCATCCTTTGTCCTTTGCTTGTTATTGACATCCACTCCCTGTAATAGTACGATCCCATATACATTGGTGACCCGTTCAACTTGATCCTCATTGACTTCCATATTGCAATGTAACCCAATGGCAAATTTTCCAGTGAAATAATTCGAGGATAGATCCAAGATTTGAAGCATTGGGAAGTCATTTGATGTTAACGGCTCACCAATGGGACCATGCAAACTATTTGAGTGTAGGATAAGAACATGCAAATTGGGGAAGCATCCCTAACCAGAAAGGAAATGTGGCATTAATCTGGTTATCTCCAAGGTCTAAAACTTGAAGGCGCTTACAATGCGTCAGAGACTCTGGAATTTTCCCTGTCAGCTGATTACCATACAAGTTCAGTGTCTCGAGGCTGCAATCTTTAGTGAAATTCCAGGGCATCAATCCAAAAAAAATCTATTCTTCCGTAGATTCAGTACGATGAGGGTATCACCAAGGACCTCGAGACATTTTGGAATTTGGCCTGTCAAGTAATTATAACAAGTATCCAAGATTGTCAGATTGCTCATGCTGCAAAACGATAATGGAATCTCTCCAGTGAGCTTGTTCTTTGCAAGTGAGAGGAAGCTGATAGAGATTGGTAGAGTTGGAATCGATCCTTCTATTAAATTGCAGCTAAGATCAAGAAAGGACAAAGAACTTGAAAAATGGAGTAGAAGGGTGGTACTTCAAATCCTTTCAAAAAAAATTGTTAGACAAGTTTAAGGAAACTAAGCTTTCTAACAGCCAAACCCATTTAGGCACATTGCCATGGATCTTGTTCTTAGAAAGGTCAAGCTCAACCAGCCCACCTAGTTTCTCCACGAAACTCGGGATTTCTCCAAGGTTACAGTTGACAAGATTCAGCCTTTCAAGGTAGGGGAGGTTAAGAAAATTGATTGAATTAACAAGACCTGAAAGGTTGTGACCACTAAGGTTGAGGCCAATCACATGTGTCGTGACTTCATGGCAAGTGACACCTTCCCATGAGCAACAATCAGTGTTAGGCTTCCATGAAGTAAGCAAAGAACCTGAGGAAGGCTGGTGAGAGGTTTCAGGTGTTGCTGCAGATAAATCCCTTTTGAGTTGGAGCAAGGTTGTTTTTTCACTGCTAATGCATTTTTGGCCCAAGAAAGGGGAGGAAGAAGTCTGTGACAAGGGTGTGAAACTAGAGTTCGCTGGAGATAAGAAGGGTAGGAATGAAAAGCAACAAGCTATTCGCAAGTAACTTATCATTTTTGGAGAAAATTTATTGTCTAGTATGCTATGGTGATAAACTGATGGCAGGTTAGTGGATTTATAAAGAAAATTCCTGCACTAGCTAGATGTAGAAAACCAGGATATGTACTTGGAAATTAGCACACAATCTCATGATCACCGTAAGGAATACCTCCAATAACCATTCAACAATTTATTTTTTGGATTTGAACTTACACCGTATTGAATTACTATTAATTTGAAGAAAAATATCTCATGTGGGATTTTCCTTGTCTGCTGCTATCTTTCAAATTATGAAAAATAGAGACTTGACTAGGAGAAGTTACTTGTCCTAGGTTGTATAAAAAGGTTCCATGAAATTTCTTGGACTTCTGTGTTAGATGTGTCACATTCTGCTAACAAGTGGCACCCACTGTTTTATATAGTACAAAATTTAAGAAAAGGTTATGAAATTTGGGGTAATGTTTTTCTTGATTGAGTAAATTGAAAGTGAAAGAACTTTCTTGAATTGGGATCTTCAGGCAATGTTAATTAAAAAAATAAGCTATATAATTCTTTGTCAATGATCTTTTAACATAATCATGATTCATGTTCCGACTTAAAGATGTTTGGGATTCGATCGAAAAAGCATATAAAAAATTTGAAAATTTTTTTATTTTCACTTTAAATTAAAAAAATTTTGTTGTTTTTTAGATCATTTTTGATGTGCTTTGATGTCAAAAATAATTTTTTGAAAAAAATAAAAAATAAAAATCATTTTGATACATCTCTAAACGAAAAGAATTTTCAAAAGTAATGCTGAACTACACTCCCTAAAGCGGGCATCTGTTGTGTAGATCACAAGCCCTTACTCCATCATTATAGGGATAAATCTCAAATTAATCCCACAACTGTATATAAAATTAATTTCCAGTATAGTTCCCATACTTGAACTTTTATCAATTTCATCCTCATAGTCTAATTTATTCTTCAATTTATTCTTTCATTTAATATCTTCCAAAAATCATTTAATGGAAGACGTAAATTATCCTAAAAATGACATCACTTCATTATATGTAACTTGGAAAACATCCTTTACTTTTAGATTTTCCTAATACTTCCTATGAAGTTTCTTTCCTAATAAAAATAAAAATAAAAATTTAATTTTCAGAAGCCTAGCAAGTTGCTTTCCTTTTTTTTTATTATATAAATTCATGCATATGATTTTATCAAGTAATTATAGCCAATTTTAATATTTCTTTTAGGGGGAGGCCTATTGCACGTTGCCTTAGACATAGACATACATACTAGTTGCAGAAATAAGTTTATTAACTTTAACTCTCTAATAAAATTTAATTAGCTAGGAAATAAATAGGTTACCATACTAAAAACAAAAAGTAATTTGATTTCAAATCAATTTACTTCAACAAGAGGATAAGCAAGTGGAAATCTCCTAAGTATTTTACCATAATTTGTAAGGCTAAGCTAAGCACTTCCATACACAAGTAATGCAGCCTAAAACGTTCCTCTAATTACTTTGACTTCCATCACTCTTGACTCAAAGAAATTTTTGGATTCACTTGATCATGCTTTGAATCATTATTGTATATAGTATATAGTGGTGGAGCCCAAAAAAAAATCAACTTCTTAATACTATATTAAAAGTAAACCTTTCGTGTTGTGTCATTATTTAATATTTTTTTGTTAGTCAACTGAAAAGTGACTTCTTATAATTAATTATTGGTTTATTATTTATTAATTTTATTTATGTAAAATATATTTATTATTGATAAATGTTTATGGTCAATATACTATTAAAATTGGATTGAAGCAATTTTCTCATAGGTTGAGTTATAAAGAATACATGAAACTAATATGTAAGTATTTGTCACTTAACATTTACACTAAATTGCGATATATGAGGATTTCATATGAAAAGATCACTTATGTCTATGAAAAATCTAATATGATAGTTTTGTAAGTGATCATTAGGATTGATCAATATGGAAAGTCTAATACAAAAATTGTATAAAATTATTTTTGTAATCAATAGAAGATTCATCACAAGGTGAATTAAAAAAATATTTCATATGCTTTTAAATATTATTAATTGTAAAGTCCTTGACCAAGGTAGAATGAGATTTGAAAAGAATTCAAATTTTATTTACAAAATCGATGACTATAGTATAGAGAAGAAAAATAGTTTAACAAAACAAACATACTTTATGCTATGATGTTTAAATCAAAATATTTTTTTATGAAGGAATAATAATTATACTAAGAATCAGTCATTAAAAGGTTAAGTTAAACCATTTATAAATTTTCTAATATTTAGAGAATCATAATAGATTGCTAGATATTGTACATTTCTAGACATTGTACTTGATCTTCAAATCTAAATCAATTAAATATTGAATTGATAATAAATAAATTGTTTACTTTATTTAATCCTATTTTATTTAGGATTATGACTTATATTTGGGTCAACTTATTAGGAAACATAATGGGTCACACATATAAGAACTATTGATGATAAACTAAAATGAAATGATTAATCAAATGTAATTTGATTGTAAAAAAATTACAAATTGAGAGCTAGAATGTAATTAATATAAGGGATTACAATTCTAGACTTAAAAAAAATAAAGTAAGGACATGATTCAATAAGTTACTAAAATTATCCTACAATAATATATATGATATTATTTAATGAATAAATTGATGTTTTGTTATTTATAAGGTTTTCAAGTTTTCTTATAGATAAAATATTATACCTCTTATTTTTTTATATAGAATAGTGGAAAACTACATTAGCTATAAAAACATCTGAAACACAAAACAAAAGGCTAGTACTCAAAGGTATAATTGTCATGACCTGAATCATAAGTTCATGACCAGAACATATGCAAGGTCTCTCTTCAGGGTTCCATACCTATGTGAAACCAAACTTACATGATAACATAACTAATTTCATAATATAAGTTAACGTATTAATACAAATTCACTAGTTACACATAATCAAAAGTATCAAAATACAACAAGCGAACAAGTTCTGAAAGCCTAACAATATAAGAATTACCAAAAAGTATGATCAATTTCATATTAACAGCTCAAGTATTTGTACTATTTCTCTTACATATGAGAACTTATCCACTCATTTGACTCAAAAGCAAAATGGACTCATTAGCAGATGTCCAAGAAAACCTTATTGTTGCCTAACAAGTAAAGTGTCAAAAGTATCTAAATACAAAAACAAAAAATTAAAGAGAATCTACAATCTATCTAATACACTTAACTTAGAACCTAACCTATAACCCTATATATTTAGAAAATAAAAATGTAATTATAAACCAAAATCGATCCACTCAGTCAATCCCTAACATAACTTAAACTGACTAAACCTAGAAGAATTATTCCTCCCTTACGATTAAGTCAACCAATCTACCAGTTCAACCTAACCGGTCAACCAAAATCTAATAGTCAACTAGTTTACTAATTCAACAATAATCAGACGACCATTTGGTCAATAATTTCATATTTATGATCATCATTCCTAAACAATATCAAATCTAGATTTCAACACATAAATCTAAAAACCTAACATAATCAACCTATAACAAATCAACCCATCACACTATACTCAACTAATTCATCTGTTAATCCCTAAAAATACAAATTCAAACCCTAAATCTCAATTAAAAAAAACCCAAAATCAAAGCTAATAATCACAATTATACACATTAAAGTATAAACTTTACCTTAACAACTTAGGTTCCTAACCTCTCTTCCCTTTCCTCTTATTTCTCTTCTCCTTTTATTTTGTCCTCCCTATTCTCTCTTTAAAATCAACTCTCTTCTTCTTTTTATCTTCATTTTATATTAATCAAGTTATTTTTTTCCAATTACCATAATACCCCTTATTCGTTCATTCTTATTTTCTTAGCCTTCAAGGGATTTGTTTCCTTTTTATATTTATTCATTTTTTTATTTCAAAACATCACAATAATAATCTTTTTTTTTTAAAAGGATTTAAGATATTTCTTATCGGTGGTTCGTATGAGCTATCATTAGAGGTTATATACTTGAATGACTTGTAATTTATGACAACCCATCCTTGAGAAAACTATTCAAAGCCAAAATAAACATTTAATCTTTAAGTAATCTTAGTATAAAGCCTAAACGACTCTTGATCACTCTAATAAATCTTAGAACTCTCAAGAGAAATTTATGCCTCCCAAGATTCAAACAACATCATCTTGGTTTAAATCTTCAATCTAAGCTAGTAAAAATAAGTTCTATACGTACAAACTCGCTCACTCCCACATCACAGGAGTTGTTGGTTTCTCTTCAATATAATTTATCAATTCCTTTTTACTTACAAACTATGAGAATTTTATTAAACAAGAAATTTAGCCATTAAGAGCATGGCTGAAAAGAAAAAAGAAAAGTAACAAAGATAAAGCTAGAAAATCTACAAGCTAAACATAGACCAGACAATCTTAATTGACTTCCCTGTTAACTCACTAAAAGCAAACAAATCAAATTGGCCTAACACGTTCCTCTAATTACTTTACCTGCATCACTCTTGACTCAAAGAAACTTGGCTTGGATTCATTTTGATGGTGTTTTGATTCGTTGAACGCGATTAGCCTATCAAGTGCTGAACCACCAGAACTCTAGTCTTAGAACGTGTCGAACACGAAAAACAAATACTGCAGTATATAGTGGTGGAGCCAAAAAAAAATTCAACTATTCAATACTGTATCAAAACAAACCATTCGTTAGCCAATTAAATTTCATATAATGTTGTTGCTAAGTTGCCTGGATGATATTGATATTACTTTATTTTTGAGAATTGTTGCCTGTTGATTCCTTTATTGCAGAAAATTTCCTACATCCTATTACAAGGAAGCGATTATGGGTCTAGATTGTTAGGATTGTGAAGATTTGCTGTAAACTAACTGAATTGAGACAGCAGAGAAGGGAAGAGAGAATAGAGAATAGAGGAAATAAAGAGAGAAGAAAATTTGAATTTTATTATTTTGCCACACACATTGTGTGTTACAACAACCACACTTTATACACCTTGCATACTCTTTATTTATGCTCTAACATCCCTCGTCAATCTCTTGCTTTGGTAAACCAAGTATGAGATTGCAGCAATGAATACGAAACGCATGAGTACTTAATTATTTTGACAGAAATCAGTGTGGAAAAGAGAAAGAGAACAGAAGAGAATAGAAATATGAATTTGATTGATAGATTTGAGAGATTTGAGAAGAAGAAGAAAAATGCTCAGATGGTAGAGAAGATAGGGAAGAAATTTTATTTGTCTATTTCTTGAAATGAATTTCATTTGTCTATGAAAGAAATTGAGAAGAGAGGGATGAGAGGGAAAAGAGGGGATAAAATTTGTTTGAATTTCATTTGTATGTGTAATTAAGAAATTTAAGAGAGAGGGACGAGATGGAAGAGAGGGGATAAAATTTGTCTTTCATATTCTACTTGTTTATGAATTTCTTAATCTGTGTAAAAAATTATTTTTTATTTCTCGATAATTTATTTTTTATTTTGATTTTTTTTTACTCACAAAACGACAGCAAGAGCACACACATTCGTGTCCTCAGAGAGACCCATGAGATAAGCCTCAACTGCGCAGTAGCAGCCACAACAATGGCTGAACAGACGGAAAAGGCATTTTTGAAGCAGCCGCCTCTTGAAGAGCTGCAACAATACTGCTCTGGAACCTGAGCAATTTCTCTCACCAGCCTTTGGAATGGAAGCTTGCGGATCGAAGCTCAGTGCTCTCACGGTATGTCCCGATTTCGCAAAGCCACGGTTCTCGGCCCTGAAGCGGTGAGGTTTCTTCACGCCTTCGATTGGTCGGGCAGATTAGTGCAGCCTTGGCCACTGCTTACGAGGTGCCTTGCCTTCGGTGGTTTTTCTTGCAGTCTGCTTGGTACGGTCCATTGAAAGAGATTAGCAAGTAGAAGAAGAGAAATTGATTTTTGCTTTTGCTTGAAGAGAAGATGATAGAAACTCTGCCATATCAAAACCACGTCGTCTCCAATGGAAATCTAGCCTCCACTAAACCTAACTCTACAAAGAAATCCAAAGAGAGAGAACGCCGTCATCGCAGACGCAAGCAGAAGAAGAAGTCTCAGGCACCCGATGCTTCAGCCGCCGCAGCTGCTGCAAACGGAGACGACAGCGACGCCACCAATGATGATTGTGGCGATGCAAAGGAGAATGCCGATTCTCAATAGGTTGTGGAGCAAGTTGTAATTGAGTATGTCCTCAGGCTCTTTCCACACTTAAAATGCTTGTTGCATCGAAAGTGAGGATCGTCGATGAGTCGCTGAGGATCGCTCGATGAATCAAATCATGAACCGATTGCTCGATTTCAGTTTCCTAGGCATTGAAGATATACATGCTTACTTAGCACACTTGACAGAGGAGCTTGACGAGGCAGAGGCCGAGAGTGCAAAGATTTCTAATGAAATTGAGTTGCTCAATAGTACATATATGGAAGATTCTAGTGAACTAGAGAGTGATCTTAAATGGATGAAGTGTTCATTGGTTTTAATTTCTGCATGCGAGGATCGAGAGAGAAAAAGAAGATGAACAGATGGAGTGCTTTTCAAGCAGAGAAAATCAATCAAATTTGATATACACTCATGACGATAAACAATTTTGAGATTTTGAAGCTCAATAATCAGATTGCGGAAGCAAAGAATTGGATCAATCAATTCATTTGCGCAAGCATAAAAGCTTTGATACCATGTAAGTATTGTGAAGATTTGCTGTAAACTAACTGAATTGAGACATTAGATAAGGGAAGAGAGAACAGAGGAAATAAAGGGAGAAGAAAATTTGAATTTTATTATTTTGTCAGGTTGCTGCATGTATTTGCAGGTAGAAAAGGCTGTCAGTGATCCCTCTTTGCTCCTTGAAATCTAGGAAATGTGAAAAGGCTACAGCTACTTTGGTAGATTTTTTTTCTTCAAATAACTCAATCAAGTTTTAAGTTAAATAGAATTTTTTTTTTGATCCGGTACTAAAACATGTTTGACCTGACCAAGTTCTTATAATGATTTGATTTACTTGAACAAACCCGGTTCAAACTTAGCCGAGTCATACAAGGATTTTTTTTCTAGAAATGAGACAACATCGTTTTAACTAAAATAAATGGCATAGTGACCCACTGAGTTGATCTAGTGACCCAAGTTCTTTTCCAAGTTAGATTGTAGATGGGGTTTGGTAACTATGCTTGATTATAGCTAGAAAGCAATCATGGTGAATACCAGGATTGGATTTTTAGTTGTTTATTACAGCCTATTATCCAGTAATGTACATATTTATTTATCTTGAATGTAATCATTAATTTCTGATCGCTTGTATAAATTTTGCTATTGGCGTGGGGGAAGAGACTCAATTTCCAATTATGCAATTCTAGTCTTGTGCATTTTTCTTGTCTGAGTTTGTAGAGTTTCGTGAGATATTTTGTGGATATTTTCAAATGTCTAACAAGAGAAATCTCAGTCACTTGACTTTATTATTATTTCCCTCAGATATCAATTCAGACTACATGATTCCATATTGATGAGTAAAACCTGACTCAAGAACATCACCTAACCATTGAAACCAGAAAACATGAGACTGGAACTCCCAAGAACTTCAAGGTGATGCATGCAGGAGCAAGAATTGCAGTAACTTTCATATAATTAGGGTAAGGGCAAGGGTTTATTTTTTTTAGAATTTTGCTAGTATTTAAAAGGGATAATTTTTTATAAAGAGTTTACTCTACCACTCACCGCATATCGTCTTTTCTCTTCTAGTCTTTTGACCTCCGAAATTTAAAAGTACTGACAATCTCCCACGGAAAGCTATCGCCTACTGTCCCCCATCCCTCTCTTATTACGAGTATCTCGGATAGTCCCATGTAAGGAACTTTCGGACTTTGCAATCAAACACAAACCAGCGTCCTCTGCTAGTTTCTCAATCTCCCACCTATCAAATGGATGAGCAGTCTTGTGGGTCACGTGAGCTTCGCCATTCTTCGCCAGCATATCATATGCACTCCTCAGGAAGCCTTTCACTAACTTTTGGTGAGACCTGAAAGTCGTAGAAATGCGTCATTAATCACACAAAGCGTTACCAATCTCTCGCGGGTATTGTGATGCAGCAGAAAACACAAAAGACTACGACCCACATCGATATTCCGTAAATAATTCTGGAACGAGAGAAACTCTCAAGAAAATTCAAACTTTTATTGAATAATTGAATGAGTTCGGCCAAAAGACTTCAAGCTCTTGAATACATGATCACTAGAGATTCTTTTATTGGCATGGTAAAAATAAAATAAAAAATGAATAAATAGAAACATTACAAATCAGATGCATATCTAAATATTTCAAAGCAATGGAACACTTAAAATTAAAAGAATTCAATTTGAACTATAGATTGGCTTGAAATATTGCAAGAATATAACTAGGGCACCTAAGCTGTTACATGTACCTTTTGAGTCCAGAGAAGTTGCAACCAAGCTAGCGACGAGACCCAAAGGCTTTAGCTAAGCATGCAGACAAAAGAAAAAATCCCCTTCTCCGACTAGTAGAATTTTTTTTGATGGTCGCTATATATAATGTTTTAGCCATCTCTCCCTTTTCATCTTCTCTGTTAGCCTTTCCACTTTGAACCCTCTTGGCTAACTTTTTTCTAATCCCCTTCTTTTCTAACGGTTTCCATTTGGATCTGTTTTGATATCTACAATTGACTCTCTGCTCCAGCCATGTTTTCTAATTGGCCCTCTGTACCGACCATATCTGCACCAACCATTTCCAATTGTTTATCTACACCACCCAGTTACAATTGGTTTTCTGAGCTAGCCATTTCAAGCTGGTTTTCTGAGCAAGCCATTTCAAGCTGGTTATCTACTCCAACCATTTCCATCTGGCATCTTTTTTTCTTCTTTTTTTTTTACCCTGGAAAATGGTTAAGCTTCCCACAGAGTATAATAGATCAGAAGGGTGGGACACCTAACCTCACTGTTGAATGAAGGATATATATATATATGCACACACATAAATGAGGGATTTATGTCTCCTTGTTTCTACTTGATGAAAGCCATGGCTTTTCAACTTTCATCAAGATTCATGCATGGTCGAACGTTGGACCATTTATTGGATTTGCCATTTTCTCCATTATTTAGTAGCAGGGTATTAAGATTTAATTGAATGCTAATTAATTCAGTAGCAGATTCACTCAAATAAAAAATGTGACTAGTAAAATCTATTGTAATTACATTGACTCTGTCAATTGCTAATCCATGGGAGTTAGGCCAAAACAGCATAGAGTAATCCAAGGAGAAATTCATATCACTGCGAGTTAAGTTCGGTAGTAGTTGATCTATATCGAGTAATATTCTGGAAAAGCTGGAAGGTACAGCAGTTTCGGAAGAAAAGGTTTGAGTTTGATCGACTCTAGGCTCGGAACCTTTTCTTTTTCAAGGTATACTTGGTAGTCGACTTTCTTGGATGGAAACAATAATCTCTTGAAAAAATTGTTCATTCCGAGTCTATGTGGTCATTACATTAATAAGTGTTGAAATTGGGGTTGAATTCGGAAAAATTGAAAGAACGACTCTCATGTAGCGATTTGTACGGACAAAATGGATCAAACGACCACAAACTAGCATTTGTAGCGATCAAAATACTGAAATGAACAATTTTTCCAGATTTTGATGGAAAATTTCCAGAAAAGAAAGAACTTTAGGAATTATGTAATTTGAGAATCAAAGCAACAAGAACATGGGCAGAATATTTCATTATGGTTACTTGCCATCCCATCAATTTTATTTATAGAAGAATCAGAAATTACAACGGCTAGTTTTTACAAAAAAATCGGGTTGAAATTTCCTATTTAACTAAAGTTTTGACTATAAGCTGAAATTGACTAAAACATTGACTTAGAACTCTTAAACATGTTTATTACAATATGAATTCAGTCATAACAATTGATTCTTCAGTCTTCAATTCTTCAACCTTCAATTTTCCTACTGCTTTGCAATCAATGGAAACTTCTATGGCAGTGCGGAATCGACTTCAAATTTCAACACTCCCCCTTGATTCCTGAGCTGCACATTCTCACCATTCTCCTTAGCTCCTCAAGTCTTTCTTTTGCTAAAGTAATCAAGTCAGTCCACTGTTCTCTTGAGCAGTAATCCTTCATCTCCATTTTACATTGTTTTCTTCTCAAACAATAAGCTAAAAGTCCAAGTTCATTTATTTCGAACTTGCCTTTCATATTGGTTCTAAATTCAGCATCATTGATATCAGTTGCAACTGCAACACCTTGAGTTTCAGCCATTCTCAGAGGGAATTTTTTCTTAGTATTTCCATGATAATCCAGGACATAGAACAAGCCAAATGAAATCCCAACAAGAACTAGTTCTCGACTCCTCTTAACTTGTTCTGTATCAAGGTTGAATACACCACTAGGACTGGCAACATATTTCCCAACATCTATATCACCAAGTTCTTTCAAATGCTCAGGATCATCATAACCCTCATGATCAAAGTAATATGAACTTGTAACACTCATTTCAGCCATTTCCAAATCTCCTTCTTCATATGTTGAATCTAAAACAACAGCATGGTCATCTCTAAATGAGCCTTCTATTTCTTTATTTGTATCATCAAACAGAGACTCCAAGCTTTCATCAGACACTAGAGCAGCTGATGACATCTCTTTCTTTTCAATTGACTCACACATCTCATCACAATACAAGGAGCCTACATCTTGTAAAATTAAATCCACAAGATGTGTTTCTCTAACTTCAACACTCCCCCTAAAATCCATGGTCTGATATTTTTCATCATCTTTTCCTGCCATTTTCAGTGAGCCTTTCTCTTCAACAGATTCTATTTCAATTGAGTTGTTTTGGTGTTCTAGTTGTTTCTTAAAACTAAAACATCTATTTGACATTTTTGTATTGAACAAGAGAGTACCTTGATCATCTTTTATCATGCATTTGCCATCTATAAACAGCAAAGAGTGTCTATCCTCAAGTAATTGACCTACACTTATCAAATTTTGGTCAATTTTTGGCACATACAACACACACTTAAACTTTCGGATTCCAGCTAGAGTTTCAATCTCAACTTCCCCTTTACCTTCAACACATACATACTGCCCATTTGCAACTTTAACTCTAGATTTGTAGCTTAAGTCTAGATTTTCAAACACACCTACTGCTGCAGACATGTGGTTTGAACAACCACTATCAATAGACCAAGTTTGTATGTTTACCTCATTTTTTGTTGCTTTGCGGTTGTGTGCTCGATTGGGCTGTGAATAGCATTTCCTCTTTGGTCTCCTCCACTTCAGCAACTTGAGCTTGATTTGCATTGTCTTCATTGCAAAAATTTTCAATGTGCCCAAACTTCTTACATTTTCGGCATTGTGCATTCTTGAGCCAACAAGATGACTCAAGATGGTTGTTTTTCTGGCAGTACTTGCAGGTGGAAAGTGGCTCTCTTCTTTCCTTCCACCTTGCATTGAAGTTGTTGCCTTGTGTTTGAATATTTGGCTAATTTCTCCTCTGCCATGAATTTCCAGAACTGGACCTGTTTTCTGGATTTCTGAAGAACACTTGTTGCTGCCTAGTTCTTCCACTCAATCCTGCTGCAAAGGCCTCTTCACCAGAGTTTTCTTGCCTCAGTTGCTGCCTTTGTTCCACTGCTTGCAAGGCATTGACCAATTCTTGCAAACTCAATTCCCTACAATCCTTAGAATCTTCTAAGGAACAGATTTTATTTTCGAACTTTTCAGGTAGGCTTACAAGTACCTTTTCAACCACCCTTGATTCTTGAATCTCTTCCCCTAGCAATCTCATTTGATTCACCATTTTGGATACACTTGATGAAAAATCTTTGACAGTGTCCGAATCCTTCATCTTTAGACTTTTAAATTGCCTCTTCAAGGTCATAATTTGCATTCTCCTAGACTTCTCATCACCTTGAAATTCGGATTTCAGCTTATCCCATGCTTCCTTTGCAGTTTCGCAGGCCATGATTCTTGAGAAAATCTCCTCACTTACTGCATTATGAATGCAAGTAAGAGCCTTGAATTTCTTTGTTCTTTGCTCATTGTAGTATCTTAGTTGGGTCAATGTTGGATCTTCGTTCAAGGGATTTAGTTCCCTTTCAGTCTCCACATTGTCCCACAAGTCGAATGCCTTCAGATACATCCTCATCTTTACTGCCCAGACTCCATAGTTTACTCCTGTGAAGATTGGTGTTCTTGATGCATCCATCTCTGTCAAGAACTGTCAGCTCGGAATTTTGCTTTTCTTTGTAATTTACTTCCAAGACTTCACAATGCAGAGAACGGGAATATCAATTGATGATCAATATCAATTGATTATCCTCTTAATAGAGCAAATCACGTCAAATTTCTTGATTTCAGAAAATCTGCAAATTTTGGTCAACACTTGCTTCTTTTCTTGATTTCAAACTCTGCCAATACACGAACAAGTTTCCTTTCACTTGTTTCTTGCACTCTTTTCTTCCAGGGATTCCACGGAACAAAGAACACGAACTATAATTGAGCAATTCTTCAATTATTAGTCCTTTAAAGAACAAATCAAGCCTTTTCTTGATTGATGAATTCTGGAACTTCTGGAGACAGTGCAACCTTTTTCTTTCAAGGTTCTAATCAATACTTGAATCTCTTTCACTCCCTCTCAAAGACCTAATTCCGCTCTGATACCATGTTGAAATTCGGGTTGAATTCTGGAAAAATTGAAAGAACAGCTACTGTAGCGATTTGTACGGACAAAATGGATCAAACAGCCACAAACTAGCACTGTAGCGATCAAAATCTGGAAATGAACAATTTTCCAGATTTTGATGGAAAATTTCCAGAAAAGAAAGAACTTTAGGAATTATGTAATTTGAGAATCAAAGCAACAAGAACATGGGGAGAATATTTCATTATGGTTACTGCCATCCCATCAATTTTATTTATAGAAGAATCAGAAATTACAACGGCTAGTTTTTACAAAAATCAGTTGAAATTTCCTATTTAACCAAGTTTTGACTATAAGCTGAAATTGACTAAAACATTGACTTAGAACTCTTAAACATGTTTATTACAATATGAATTCAATCATAACAATTGATTCTTCAGTCTTCAATTCTTCAACCTTCAATTTTCCTACGCACCTGCAATCTGTCAGCTTCTATGGCAGGTCTGGAATCAGCTTCAAATTTCAACAATAAGGAGATTGCAGTTGCAGTTTCTTCTTGAAAACACCTCTGGGAAAATACAACATCTGTTATAAAATGGAAGCAAATTGCCCATCCATTGTAAACCTGTGCTCCATTTCCCACTCTGCGGCACATAGCGCTTCATTAAACATGTCCTACACCATAAGCCACTTCAGTTAAAGCTTAGACACTGACTAATTTTAGCATCCATAAAAGAGCTATTTGAGAATAACACCCTTTCAGAATTCCAGCCACCAAAGAATTTTCATCCGACAATAACCTCCAGCCATGTTTTTTTCAGGGATTGGAAGCATTCCGTAACAGCAAAATATCTTCATCTTATCAAGACAAATATATTAGATATCAAGATAAGATATCCAGTGGAGTTAAAGATAGCATAGGCAGAGAATTGGGGGTCAGGTAGATCATCAGACTCATAAATGCTAGAAGACAGAGGGTTTAACAACTCATCAGACTAATACATGTCTAAGCTCAGCATTTGATCGAGCTAGGACATGATGGGTATGGCAACTTACTAGACTTGCGTGTAACTAGGCTTAACATTTGACCAGACTCAAAGATGATAGGTCTAATAACTCGCTAGAACCATACAAGTTCAGACTCAATTATATGTTGAGTCAATAGATAGTGAGTCTGACAACTCGCCATGTTCATGCACGTCTGGGCTCAGTGCTTGATGAGCCCAAAGATGAAAGGTTTAGTAGCTTGTCAGACTTATACACGTATAGACTTAGAGTTTGGCTAAGTCTAATAATGGTAAATCTAGTAGGTATCAAGACTCATACATGTATGGGCTAAATGCTATATATAATGTTTTAGCCATCTCTCCTTTTCATCTTCTACTGTTAGCCTTTCCACTGAACCCTCTTGGCTAACTTTTTCTAATCCCCTTCTTTTCTAACAGTTTCCATTTGGATCTGTTTTTATATCTCCAATTGACTCTCTGCTTCAGCCATGTTTTCTAATTGGCCCTCTGTGCCGACCATATCTGCACCAGCCATTTCCAATTGGTTTTCTGAGCTAGCCATTTCAAGCTGGTTTTCTGAGCAAGCCATTTCAAGCTGGTTTTCTGAGCAAGCCATTGCAAGCTGGTTTTCTACACCAACCATTTTCCTTTGGCATCTTTTTTTCTTCTCTTTTTTTACCTGGAAAATGGTTAAGCTTCCCACAGAGTATAATAGATCAGAGGGGTGGGACACCTAACCTCACTGTTGAATGAAGGATATATATATATGCACACACATAAATGAGGGATTTATGTCTCCTTGTTTCCTGCCCCAGTAAACCATGGCTTTTCAACTTTCATCAAGATTCATGCATGGTCGAATGTTGGACCATTTATTGGATTTGAATTGAATGCTAATTAATTCAGTACCTATAGATTCACTCAAATAAAAAATGTCACTAGTAAAATCTAGTGTAATTACATTGACTCTTGTCAACTGCTAATCCATGGGAGTTAGGCCAAAACAACATAGAGTATAATTCAAGGAGAAATTCATATCACTCAGAGTTAAGTTCAGCAGAAATTGATATATATCGACAAAAAATTCCTGGCAAATTGGAAGCTACAGCAGTTTCCAGCAGAAAAGGTTTGAGTTTGATCAGCTCTTGGCTCAGAACCTTTTTTTTTTCAAGGTATACTGGTAGTCGGCTTTCTTGGCCTGATGGAAACAATAATCTCTTAAACAATTGTTCATTAATAAGGAGATTGCAGTTGCAGTTTCGTCTTGAAGAATCCTCTGGGAAAAATACAACATCTATTATAAAATGGAAGCAAATTGTCCATCCATTGTAAACCTGTGCTCCATTTCCCACTCTGCGGCACATTGTGCATCATTAAACCTGTCCTACACCATATGCCACTTTAGGTAAAGCTTAGACATTGACTAATTTTAGCATCCATAAAAGAGCTATTTGAGAATAACACCCTTTCAGAATTCCAGCCACCAAATAATTTTCATCCGACAATAACCTCCAACCATGTTTTTTCAGGATTGCTTGATTGAAAGCATTCCGTATCAGCAAAATATTTCATCTTATCAAGACAAAAATATTAGATATCAAGATAAGATATCCATGTCTTGTGAGGGTGGAAATATTTCTAAATTTTCAGAACAGAATATCATTTACTCATGGATTCAAGACTTTAAAATGCATAGGATTCTAGACTTATAACTTACTATTAATATACAAACATGCACATACGTTATTCAATTCAAAATTAAATGCAATATCAAAATATCTTATATGAACTTTTAAAACTGAACAACAAAAACACCAGAAGGGGCAAACATTGTTCTGTATCTTTTTTATTAACGCCCAATCTCTGTTACCATTTCTTTAATTATATTCTAATTATTCTATTGATTTCTATGCAACCATGTTAGCTGCAGACCCAAAGGCTTTACCTAAGCATGAAGCAGAAGAAGAATCCCCTTATCCATTTCTCTTTCTTATCTTCTACTGTTAGCCTTTCCATTGAACCCTCTTTGCTAACTCTTTCTATTTCCCCTTCTTTGCTTACAGTTTCCGTTTGGCTTTTTTGTGATATCTCCCTTTGACTCTCTTCACCAACCATATATTCCAACTGGTTTTCAGAGCTAGCCACTTCCTGGTTTTCAGAGCTAGCCATTTCCAATTGTTTCAGAGCAAGCCATTTCCAACTGGTTATCTACACTAGCCATTTCCATTTGGCCCTTTTCTTTTACCTTCAAAAATGTTTAACCTCCCCGCAGAGTACAAGAGATCAGAGGGATCAGACACCTATCCTCTCTGTTGAATGCAGGATACACACACACACACCCCTGAGGGATATAGGTCTCCTTGTTTTCTGCCCCAATAAACCATGGCTTTTCAACTTTCATCAAGGTTCATGCATGTTAGAACGTTGGAACATTTATTGGATTTTCCATTTTCCTCCCAAATTAGGTCTCCTTGTTTTCTGAGATCAGAGGGATCAGACACCTATCCTCCTTGTTGAATGCAGGATGCTTGCTCTACTGGATTTGTAACTCTTGTAGAGTTTCTCTTTTGCTTATTTGTAACAGGATTTATCAGAACGCAAATCCAAGAAATAACAGATCATATAGATACTAGTAAATATTACCTTCGGAGTAGAGAGAAATGGCTACCGTGTTTACAGCAGAACCAAAGGCTTTTCCCAAGCAAGCAGCAAAAGAAAAATCACCTGCTCCTACCAGTAGTAATTTATGAGAACTGCTGTCATGCTTTATCCATTTCTCTTTATTTTTTCAATTGAATCCCTCATCTTTCAGACATTACTAAATTAACCCATTGTCAAAATTTATTATTTAAATTAATAGAGATAAATTTGAAAGAGACTAATTAAGGACTGCCCAATAGATGGAGGATCCAATTGAGAATTTCTTATTTAGACCCAATTGAGAATTGGATTGGATGGCATAGTTGAAGAATCTCTTTCTTTCACTTTAGCTGAATAACTTTTTGTCACTTCAACAGTGGCGGTAACACTGTTGGATACAAGGGTAAGCCCATTTGGCATGAGAGTGAGAATAGCATTAGAACAGAAGGGTGCAAAGCAAGGTTATTGATCCCGTCCCGGGTACCGTTCCGGTTTTGTGTTTGGAACGGAACGTTCCGGTTTCGGTACCGTTCCGGTTTTGTACTGTTCATTTTTATTTAATTATATATATGAAAAAAATAAAATATTAATTTAACAAGTATAATTTAAATTCAAGATAAATGAAATTTAAATTATACAATACAAACATAATCTCAAAATTAGAAACATCTTTGAAATTCCAAAATATTATGAAAGTAAAATGTTCTAAAATAAAAGAAAAATACATCAAACATCTTCTACATCATTAATATAAAAAATAAGGATCTTGATCCGGGCTGTGGAACATAAGGAAAGTCGCCGACAAGACATTCCAATAGCTGGTCATTTCCACCAAGCTCATTCTCCTCATTTACACATGTCTCGTCATCATCCAAATTTAAAGTAGCGAAAGGTGGTTCGATACTCTCCCAACTTATGTCATCTCCATCAAGAAGACCGGGTTCTTCACAAATCCATTCATTCAATAGATCAATGTTGTCAAGGCTAATGGGATCTAAAGCATCTCTTGTTCTCGCTTCATATTCCTACAAAGAATAAACACGTAAAGAAATTAAAAAAATTAATAGCAATGTAATAGAAAATAATTACTAATATAATAATATTGATATTTTACTTACCTCTGTTGAATCTTTAGATTATAGCTTAACAAATACTAAATCGTTTAATCTCTTGTGCTCAAGCCTATTTCGGGTTTTTTGAATGGATGAATTCAAATACACTCCAATTTCTTTTCGCGACTCGGTTGCACTACAAAGCATTGACTAAGAACTCGAATTGCAAACTTTTGAAGTTCCGAGTATCAATGCCGAATTGCTCCCACCATGAAACTAGATAACAAATTTTGAATAAATCAAATATTATAGATAAAAAAAAAGACATTATATTGTTAAAAAATAAAAGTTATTACCCTGGATTTAACTTTTCTCTTTGATCTAATAGCTATGGTTACACCAAAAAGACCGGTTGCTCTCTTATACTCCTCAATTTGGGCATCGATGTTATCTTGAGTATCACAATCGGGAACCAATCTCATAATTGTGGTAAGCAAACCTCGAAGTTACCTCCCCTTTGTTTTGAAAAAAGAAGGCCTAAAATATATTCCGAGATTAAGAAAACATCCCTGCCGCATGTAATGGACTATGAAGTTGCTTATCCCATCTAGCATCAATTACCCGAATATATGGTCCATATTGAGACATTCTATTTTTTCAACCTTATTTTTGATGGCTTCTTTTGCTTTATCCATTGCCTCATATAAATAGCCCATTGATGGTTTTTTTCTTCACTGTCTCGCTAACCTTAGAACTTCGTACTAAAGGCTCGCCGACGTTGACAATATGTGCACATCTCTACCAAAAGTCGTTATCTTGTAAAATTATAGCAGCAATTTCCTTTCCAACCCGACTTTTGCCATGACTTGATTCAACCCATTTTGTGCAAGTAAACATCTGTCGAAGCTCCTTCTTAAACTTCAAGAAACATTGGAGGCTTAAGAAATGGGTTGCAAACCTTGTTATGCCGGGATCGACATAAATCATGTCCATTTGTGAATTCTTTTCCTCATCAAAGCTAGAACCCATGCATGATTATATATAAACTTGGTTATATTTCTTGCCTTTTTAATGGTTTCATCAATCATTGGAAAATATCTCGGATCACAAATATTTTCTAGCATTAAATCAATGCAATGGGCAGCACAAGGAGACCAAAAAAAAGGTGTCATACCTTTGCTGCAAAGCTTTCCCCAAAGCAGACTTTAAATGAAGCCTCATTATCACTAACAAATTGGACAATATTCTCTTGTCCAACTTCTTTGACAACTTCATCAAACATCTCCCAAAGCAATGTCTCTTTATCTTTTTCAAGTCCCGAAGTGTCAACAGACTTCAAGAATACGGTGCCTCTCGGAGAATAGGCAAGGAAATTCACAATTGGTGCATTCCTCCTATTTGTCCACCCGTCAGCCATAATTGAACATCCATAAACTCTCCAATCAGCCTTGATACTTAAAATGTATTCATGGACATTATGAACTACATCTTTCAAAAGTGGTCCTCTTAAATCATGAAATGATGGGCCTTTAAACCCAGGTCCTATGGATGCTACGGCATCTAGCATTGGCTGATAATAATACTAATTAGCATCGTTAAACGGTATATTAGCATCATACCACCATGTTGCTACTGGCTATTCTTGCATTGTGTTCCATCTCTTTAGTAGCCATTGCACTTCTAATACTAGGGTCGGGAACCCGGGGTAGTTCGTGGAGCAAATAAAGGAATCCTTCTTCCGTGATGTACTTGTTCCTTGCAATCGCCGTTCTTCTACTTGTTTGTGAACGATATCATCCCGAACGAGGATTTGCAGCATCACCCTCTGCTATTTCTTCATCATTGGAAGCTGATTGAGAATTTCCAATATCGGGTTCTAATTCTTTTTCTTCTCTCTTTCTCCATTGTCATCTCATCTACCGCTTTGTTTCATTTGCCACTTAACCTCCGGAGGGACCTTTTTACAAGCTTCAACTTCACCTTTAATACCAGCAAGGTGGTACTTCAACCGAGTAACACCACCACCATTGATCCGTTTATTACAATAAATGCATATACTTGCATTCTTTACACCAGGAACCACCTGTCCATGAGCCCATGCTGGATCATCTGATCTTGTTGGAGCTGAATACATGGAATTCCCACCACTAGATGAGTTTTCAGCCATGTAATTTAATCTGTTGTAAAAAGATAACACAAGTTAGGCATGTAAAAAGAATTACAAGGACTATACATGAGTAATTTAATCTGGGTTTGTCAACATATGAACAAGCCTCGTATTTTGCATTATCAAGTATCAACCATGTATCCATGAACACAGCTCAAACGAGCAAGAATTATAGCAGGAGGCAGCATCTCTAGCCACCCTCAGAAGCACAAGCAATGAAACTTTTGAGCAAAATCAAAGTAAATATATAATAAAGTTTTCATATCTTATCAATGATCATACTCCGTTCATTTTATACCACCTATTCTTTCATAGCCTCTGAAGCTCCCATTACACAGAAAATAATTTTATATAACACCTGTCACTATTTAAGTAGAGCTCCAACATATTAATCCCATTAATCATAGCATACCCAAACATTGAATTCACACTCTCGTCACTACAGATTGACACCAACATAACGAGCTTGACTAATCCCAATTTGCAACATCCTCCAAGTAAGTTCAGCTTCTCTTTCAAATATATTCCATCCAAGTTGATCATATAATATTCTCGTAATTTGTTAAAGGACATATCTGATGCAGGAGTTATGAATTCATAACTTTCTCTATTATGAGTCATATAATTGTCGATATTAACAATGATACCACCTTGGAAGTGTAATAATCCTTAATAATCAAATATTCTGTCACAACACAACCAAACACAATTATATATTATTAATATCTTGAGGTTAATCAAAGTATCTTTTCTGCCATTGTGGAAATCAGCTCAACTTCTGCGCTCATAGTCGGCTCAGTTTGTCCAGGAAATTTTCTTATCCTAAACAGCTCCAAAAACATGGCCATAAGCAACAGCACTGGGAGTGCAATTTAAAAACCACATTTACAATAGAACATCTTTATACAATAAAGCTAGCATGCATGGGTTGGTAAATGTACTGAGGTAATAAGATATAGCAAGCAAATTAGTAAATGAAGTAGCGTAAGAGTGGATCAATCAAGGCATGCCCAAAGTTGCATGCCATTATTGAGTGACTCCTGTTTGGGTCAAATGCATGGCAGCAGGCCATGTTATAAACTATCTAAACTATGGGAAATCAATTTTGGGCTCAATGACAATATTCACCGAAATGTATCTCAATTACACAGTATATATATGATCAAACCATTTCTTCGAATTTTTCGTTTTCTGGACACAAGTCAAAACTAGAATGTCAAAACTTCCGAGTTAGTATTAACTAGAATGTCTTTGCTCATTACCGAGAATTAATCCAATTACTGGGAAGATAATTCCTCTACTCATTACCAAGAATTAGTTCAATTATCGATAACTAGTTTCTCTGCTCATTATCGAGCATTAATCTTGTTAATAGGAAACTAGTTCTTCATGTTCAATATATGTACATGAATCCAGATTCTACATTGGAAATTAATTTACCTTTAAAAAATTCTAATAAACAAAGAATTAAGTTGTTAAACACCTACCCTAACTGTCAGCAAACCATCTGTTATCCACTTTAATCAGCAAGGAATTTCGGCCTTCCAGTCGAAAAAATAAAAATTAAAACTAGAAGAATAAATCTCCCCTTGATCCTAATAAAGGGATTGTTCAACAATTAGCTCATCTAAAGTTATAAACTGTCGAAAATTTATTTCTCCATTCAGCTCATCTAAAGTTCTAAACTGTCGAAATTTTTTCAATAAATTAAAGGATTTGGTTCCTCAAATGTGTACCTTTAACTGGAGATTTGGGGAAGAAGAACTACTCGAAGATTTTGTGTCACTGCTGTGGAAGAAATTGCGCCGTCAGTGTGGAAGAAATTGTGCCGCCGAGATTTTGATTTTTGATTTAGAGTTTCAGAAATTGAGCTGATTTTGGGGTTGAGGATTACAAATTGAGCTTTTCAAGTGAGGGATTTCTGGTTTATGAATCGAAAACAAGGGATTTCTAGATTAATTTGAGATTGGGAGAAATCGGGAATAAATTGGGGGGAAAAATCGTGAGTCTGGGACTGGGAGCGGGAAGAAGAAAGGGAAAGAAAGGAGGTGATTTGTTTGGTCGTAGTATAGCTAAACGACGCCGCTTGTTGCTTATCAAAACGACGCCGTTTTAGTCCGTCATCGAACGAACGCCCGCATACGGAATCAGGGCGCTCCTACCGAATTCGACCGGATTTTCCGGGACAGGCCGGGATTCTACCCGGGACAAAAACGTCGCCGTTTTGTCCCGGAATTGGCATTGGTACGGGCCGTTCCGGCCGTTCCGGCCGGAACGGGACGGGATCAATAACCTTGGTGCAAAGTATGAGTTCAGCGAGCAAGATTTGAGGAACAAGGGCCCTATGCTTCTTGAAATGAACCCAGTTTACAAGAAGGTCCCAGTTCTCATTCACAATGGGAAACCAATCTGTGAGTCTCTTATTGTTGTTCACCATATTGATGAGGTGTGGAATAACAAGTCTCCTTTGCTGCCCTCTGATCCATACCAGAGAGCTCAATCCAGGTTGTGGGCTGATTTTGTTGACAACAAGGTATGTATGTGTCTGTCTTTGATTTCTATTCTTAGTTTTGGTTTCTGCTTTTACCTCCTACACTCCGAGATTATTTATTGCTGAAAGGGTCAGCCATTTTGCTTCGATCTGGCATGCAACTTGTATAAATTATGTGGATTTTTAACCTCATTTTCGTCACATTTAGTCAACTGAAGAATTTCACCTACATGGAGATTTTTTTTTTATGTTTAGTCCAGTTGGGTTGATTGGAGGAAATACGACAAATGTATGATAAATTTGATGAAATTCTTTAAATAGGGTCTAGTTTGCAGAAATCACACAAGCAAAGAAAGCTAAATTCGGGATTTTCCAATTGAAAAATCCCCAATTTAGCTTCTTTGTTTGTGTAATTTTGACTACAAGGTTTGTTTGTTGTTCACTTTAAAATTAAAATGGTTGGATATGAATCTGTAGGTGTATTTTCCTGGGAGGAAGACATGGACAAAGAAAGGACAAGAACTGGAGGCAGGCAAGAATGGTTTATTTGAGTCCCTCAAGTTGTTGGAAGGAGAGCTAGGAGACAAGCCTTATTTTGAAGGTGACAAACTCGGCTATGTGGATGTTGCACTTATTCCTTTCTATAGCTGGTGCAAGAGGTGTTGAAGTTTTGATTCTGTGTTTGTTGTTGATTTTGCAGGTTGTGTTTTCTGGATTTTGAGGAGCAGAAGAAGATATTTTCAGAAAATTGAGAGAAGAGATAGTTATGCAGAGAAGGTAATTCGTTTGTTATTGCTTGCATATTAATTGTTTGATGTTATGCTTCTTATATACCTTGAGGCAGAACACACTTTATGCATGCTTACAATAGAAGAGAATTCATCTTTGTCTTCTCCTCTTTAGTTAGTTATACAATAATAGAGAACTAACTAACTATTACATGCTTTACATCATCAACTACTGCTATTACATGCTTTGCATGATCAACTGCCGCTGCTTCTTCAATCATCAACTGTCAAGCATCTTCTGCAATTGTTGTAGTTAGTCCAGCTCAGCAACTTAACTTCCAACAAGAGGTGCATGCAGAATGAGAGTGTATCAAAATCTCTTCCAGATCCACAAGAAGTCTATGGTTTTTTGGTGGAGCTGAGAAAGAAGTTAGGGCTTGAATAGATGGAAGGATGTGCGTCCACAGGCAAGCTTGTTTGGTTTTTCTTTTTCTGCTTAGTGTAAACCTACAACCTACTTGAGTGACCTGTTTGAAATAATATTGTGGGCACGTAATTGTGACCAGTTTGAGTTAGAAGCCATTCAAATTTTTGGGCTTATTTTCTCGTTTAAGAATATTTCAAGCTTCAATAAAAGCCATTCAAATGCTTTTAGTTTGACCAACATAATGTTTGAAATTTCTTTTCATACTATAAAACACTATCCGAAATATAACCTTTGCATGTATATTTATTACTATCATCATTTACCCTCTAGCTTAGTATCTCTTCCATAATTTATCACAACCACATATCTGCTATAAAATTTTGCTTTCTGCTGTTAGAAGATTTTAGAAGGGAAGAAGGAAATATAAGTGATCTTGTGATATGATTTTTACTTAAACTATGGCTGATGAGGTGAAACTGTTTAGTTTTTGGATAAACCCACATGAGAGTCAAATAGCGTTCGCAGAGAAGGGTGTCAAGTATGTACACAGTGAAGAGGACTTAGAGGAACAAGAGTACCCTGCTTCTTCAGTGAATCCAGTTTACAAGAACATTCCGGTTCTCATCCGCAATGGAAAACAAGTTTGTGAATCCCTTATTATTGTTCAGCATATTGATGAAATGTGGAAGGACAAGGCTCCTTTGCTACCTTCTGATCTTTATGAGAGAACCCATTCCATAAACTGTGCTGATTTTGTTGATAAAAAAAAGGCATGGATATATACATTTAGGTATGCTATATCTTTGGTTCCTCTTTAATATATGTTTCAGTGCATGTGTAAGGGGATTTCATCTGTTTACTATAATCTCTAGAGTTCCAAAAAATGGATACTCTTTAATGTCAAACAAGAAAAAAATAGTTGTACAAAATGGATGGATTGTTTGACTCATGTGCTCATGTAAAGAGTATCCAAATTAAGTATTTCCCTTCGCTACAACGAAATCAAATTTCGGTGGCAATTCATAATTGTTTGAAATTTTCATTTGGCTTTTAAATGAAATGCCTTATAATTGGATGTTGTAATTTTAATGTCATAGCATTTCAATCAATTTCTTTTATTACATTTGCTTAGCCAAATGTCCCTGTGTTCGCCATTGGAAGAGAGGCTAACAAAGTTGCAGATTGGTTAGCCAGAGCAAGTAGGGATCATACTATACTAATGACTAATTCTTAATGAGTTTAATATCAAATGATGAGATTAAAAAATAAATTAATTAATCCGGATTATCAAACGAGATAACCCCATAAAAAATTAAAAAAATATTTGACTTAACTCGGTTAACTTATCAAATTCATGACTTTGATCATGAGACTAAAATAACCTCATAGAGAGCAATTCAAAACAAATTATGAAATTTTATTTTTAATTGTCAACCTAGGTTAACTATTAAGCCCTATTGAGATATCATGAGACCAGGTTAATCTACTATTATAAGAATAAACTAAACAAATCATGGGGTCTAATTTTCATTAGAACACAATATTAAATGATGAAGTGCAAAGAAATTTAAAAAATGAGTTAGACCGTAAAACCCATAACCCGGACCATAATAAACAATAAGCAAACATTATGCCATTGGTTTTTTAAGGTTCAGACTCTTGAAAAGAAACACAATTGGGCAAACAAACACATGCCCTTATTTCTCACAATAATTAATGACTAAACATGAAACATTACTTGGGTAGACAGCACAGATACCCTTATTTGTTGAAGTTCACACGACAAACTTTTTTAAATAGACAAGTCCATATATATCCTTCTTTTAGCAGTTCTTTGGCAAAAAATACTTCCACCAACTAAAAATATTTGCAGCAATCCTCAGCTACTTTGAGATACCTGCAAAACCAATTCAAGCATGGCATACACATTGTTATTGAGTGAAACAAAAACACTAAAAGAGAGGCATGAAATCAAGGAAGAACCAGCAGCACCTCTGACTGAGCATTCATTGAACCATTTGTTTTTCAATCAAATTTTATGGTCAGCTTTGGACATTTATCCACCGTCAACAGCATCTCCGGACGAGGGAATAAGAAATCATCACATCCAAGACTGAAGCAGACTATACTTTGTAGATTCTCTAGCATCAGGAGATGCAAATTAGGAAGCACCATCTGCTTCTCAACATTGACAGGTGAAGCATCATCATCCTGCCAAAATACTCCCAGTAATTGAGAGGAATCTCCTACTTGAAGACTTTCGAGCTTTGGGAGACCTGAGGCCATGGCTACTGGGAACAGACTCCTCAACTTGTTGCATCCCGTGATTTCAAATTCACGCAAATTGGGTAAGCATAAAGATTGGAGATCACTTCCAGACAATATCTGATCCTTTTCATCATCATTATCCTTAGCTATGATTTGCTCCAATTCCTCACAATCTGATATATCTAGAGATTGCAGTTGAACTAGACTAGCAACCATGCTGCCTGTGAATACACATGTCAGTTTATGACAACAAGACACCACCAAAGTAGTCAAATGGCTCAGCACGAGACCCTTCCATATACACCTCATGTCAGGCAAGGACCACAAGTATAATTCTTCCAAACTCAAGAGTGAAAGTTCATGCCCAGCTCTTCGATTAGTTCCAAAACTTCCAACCTGCATTAATTCTTGTGCTCCTTTGCAGGCTCTAATACGTATTTCTCTCAAATTTGTATGCCCCTGCATCAAAAGAAAAACAAATAATGATAATCTAAATACAAATTACTATTTTATATTATTTAAGTTAAAAACAATCATGAAAGAAATTATACTTAATAACTAGAAAAATAGTTTTTTATATTTTATTTATAATAAAAAAACAAATTATGACATTAACCAAAAAAATAATTTAATTTTACGTATTACTAAAACTTCTTGTGTGTATATAAAATAAAATGATTTGTTCTTGATCATTTATAATTATTTTTTTCTAGTTATTAAGTATAATTTCTCTAACATTGATAAAAATAACTCAATTTCTTTAACTTTTATCATAAATTGCAGCACTGAAACAAACAACTCAATAATAATAATAGATGGAGCTTTAAATTTTTTTACTTTCCATTAATTGGCGGAAGAGCCTCAGTTTCACTTATCCATTACTTTAGTTTTAGAAATCTGAAGGAAGAAATCCGAAATTATCACTATGTATTGAATTTGCCGGTTTAAATTAATGAGTGGAGAAATATAAAGGACTTACTTGGAGCTGTGCCAAGAAATCACCCAATTCTTCATGTCCTTCAATGGCTAACACTTGCAAAGAAGGCAACTGGGCAGTAAAATTCTTTGGTCTTGAAAAAGACAATTTTCCTAGCTGAGGGAAGTTGATGATGCCATCTCTAGTGAGTGCATCTCCTTCTCCTCTGTAAAATATCTGCTTTAAATTGGCACAATATATAATCTCCATCTCTTCCAGGTTCAGAAGACTTGGAGACACGGAGATTGGGAAGACATATTCCAGTTCATCACAACCTCTTATAGAGAGAGTTTTTAATTTTAGGAAGCCAAGAGACTCTGAAATTACTTCCCTTTCGTCATCCTTTTCTCTAATAAGATGCTTCAATCCCCTGCAACGGTCTATCCGTAGTGTTTCTAGATGAACAAGACTTTGAGCCAGGTGCGGTGTGAAGATAAATGTCAGCTTGTCAAGACCCCTCAACTCCAGAGTCCTCAACTTCTTGCATCCAGACAATATCTGATCCTTTTCATCATCATTATCCTTAGCTATGATTTGCTCCAATTCCTCACAATCTGATATTCTTAGAAATTGCAGTTGAACTAGACTAGCAACCATGCTGCTTGTGAATACACGTGTCAGTTTATGACAACAAGACACCACCAAAGTAGTCAAATGGTTCAGCACGAGACCCTTCCATATACACCTCATTTCAGGCATGGAGGTCAATTCTAATTTTTCCAAACGCAAGAGTGAAAGTTCATGCCCAGTTCTTCTATTAGTTGCAAAACTTCCAACCTGCATTATTTCTTCTGCTCCTTTGCACGCAGTAATATGTATTTCTCTCAAATTTGTATGCCCCTGCATCAAAAGAAAAACAAATTATGATAATCTAAATATAAATTATTATTTTATATAAGTTAAGTTAAAAGCAATCATGAAAGAAATTATACTTAATAACTAGAAAAATATTTTTTATATTTTATTTATATAAAAAAAACAACTTATGACATTAACAAAACACAAAAACACTTTTAATTTTACGTATTACTAAAACTTCTTGTGTGTATATAAAATAAAAATGATTTGTTCTTGATCATTTATAATTATTTTTTTCATATGAAAAAGGTGATAACATAACTCAATTTCTTTAATTTTTATCATAAATTGCAGCACTGAAACAAACAACACAATAATAATAATAGTTGGCGATTTAATTTTTTTTTACTTTCCATTAATTGGCAGAATAGCCTCAATTTCACTTATCCATCACTTTAGTTTTAGAAATCTGAGGAAGAAATCAGAAATTATCACTATGTATTGAATTTGCCAGCTTAAATTAATCAGTGGGGAAATATAAAGGACTTACTTGGAGCTGTGCCAAGAAATCACCCAATTCTTCATGTCCTTTAATGGCTAACACTTGCAAAGAAGGCAACTGGGCAATAAAATTCTTTGGCCTTGAAAGAGACAATATTCTTAGCTGAGGAAGGTTGATGATGCCATCTCTGGTGAGTGCATCTCCTTCTCCTCTGTAAAATATCTGCTTTAAATTGTCACCAAATTCAATATCCATCTCTTCCAAGTTCAGAAGACTTGGAGACACGGAGACTAGGAAGACATATTCCAGTTTATCACAACCTCTTATAGAGAGAGTTTTTAATTTTGGGAAGCCAAGAGACTCTGGAATTATTTCCCTTTCATCATCCTTTTCTCCGATAAGATGCTTCAATCCACTGCAATCATCTATCTGTAGTGTTTCTAGATGAACAAGACTTTGGGCCAAGTGCGGTGTGAAGATAAATGTCAGCTTGTGAAGAGCCCGCAACTCCAGATGAACAAGACTTTGGAGGCTGACATGTCTGGTGGGGCCCTTCCATATGCATTTGAGCTCAGGTAACCTTTCCAGCTCCAACCTTGTTAAAGATGACAGTTGCCGCAGCTCCTCCTCGTTAATTCCTTCTTCTGCCTCACCCAATTTAAATACCTCTTCCAATGATTTGCAGACTCGAATTTTCACGCTTGTTAGATTATTCAAAGCTTGCCGCCATTTTGCTGGAAACAGAGTGCGAATATCCCTACATCCATGCACTTCTACATCTTCTAAACTTTGAAAGAAGTCCTTTTGCGACCCATGGCCATGGCTGGTCATCTGATCACTGGACAATGCTATATTTTCTAAACCCTCAACATCGATAAAATGAATTTGAGACACAGTAGGAAACAACTGCTCAAATGTCTTTGCATTTAAGGATGCGGCGCTGATATCATTCAAATATAATCTTGTTGAGGTTGGGTGTTCTCTTCTTGAATACACATCCCCCAACACTATATCATATTTGAGCAACCTGGGAAAAACAAAATCTCTGGGAATGCATTCAACCCTCGGTATTTTCAATGATAATACAGCTAAATGAGACAACAAATTTAGTTCTGTTAGGCTTGCATTCATTCCTCCTGTGCTGTCACCTCCAACAACACCCCATCCCTCGAAGCTGCGACCCCCGATTAGCAGTTCTTCTAACTTCTTCAACCTTCCAATCAAATTCACAGGAATCCTTCTTAGACTATAACAACTTGTTACATCCAACAACCGTAATGCCTTGAGCTCCCCAATATCATCAGGTAATTCCTCAAGGGAAGAACACCGTATAAAACAAAGAATCTCAAGTCTTTGCAGCTTTCTCAATGAAATGAGGTTATTGCATTGACACTTGATCAATAGCAACGATTGAAGCTTCTCTGAGAATTTAAGTGATTGCAATGACAAACACCCTCCCTTTAGAGACAAAACTTTAATTTCTTTCATCCCTTCAAAAAACCTCTCTGGAACATTCAAGTTATAATCCAGTTCTAATAATAGAACTTTGAGCTGTGGACACACCAATCCTTCAGGAAGTTCTGCTAGTTTATTGCCCATTAACGAAATTGTTGTACAGCCTTCAAAGCTTTTATTACTCATTGGCCACTCCTTCAACCCAGTGCCAGCCTTTACCATGAAACCATGTTCTTTAGATGATGCTATCTGAATAGCAACATCACGAACCAAGTCATGCATTTTCACTTTCTCTTCAGTTTCAGTGCCCAACAACATGCAACAATCTTTGAGGGTCTTTATCGCCACATAAACTTCTTTCCTTGCATATTCAATGGACTCCACATCTTGATGTAACCCGTAGCCAACTGCGTATCTCGACAAGTCCTCAATTGGAATGTTGTAATCTTCTGGAAATAAACAGCATAGCAAGAAACATAACTTGGTTTCCTCGTGCTTCAAATAATCATAGCTCAACTTAAGACATGCATATGTATTTTTTTGTTCACCAATTCGTTCCATGTGCTGCAATTGAGAGTTTTTGAGCTTTCTAGACGCTACTTCCCACTCAGCAGTTGATTTACCTCTTAGAGCCCTTCCCACTGTCACAAGTGCTATTGGCAATCCTTGACATTCTCTCGCAACCTTCTTTGCCACTGTGTTCAAGTTAAAGTCCTCATCACTTAAACCTGCATTGATTTTGAATAAAGCCCATGCTTCATTTTCTGATAAGATTCTTAAGAACACTATTGGCTGGCACTTCATATAAGAACATATGTCTCTACGACGTGTTGTTAGAAGAACTTTACAACCCCTGTGATCATCACCAAATGGGATCCCTATCTCTTTCAAGTCAACATCTTGCCAAACATCATCCAGGATTACAAGCAACCTCTTTTCTGTCTTCAGTCTCTGCCATAATCGATTTGCTCTCCCTTCTGTGGTCTTTTCGTCAAAATGCAGACCTAGACTCTCTGCCATTCGATCCTGAATGTACATCACATTTGGATTCTGGGACACTGTAGCCAATAAAACTTCATCAAATAGCTCCGTCTCTTTGGCTCGCCTGCCTACTTCTTTCACCAGGGTGGTTTTACCCACCCCTCCCATGCCATACAGTCCGATCATATTGACGTTGTCATCTTTGAGAGCTTTCATTATCTGTTCGAAAGCTTCTTTTGATGATTCTGATGGTGTGAATTCCTTTGATGGAAGAAATTCTATGTCTTGAAGAGGTGCTTTGTGGGCCACTTTTTGAAACTTTTTGCTCTTTTCCTCTAGTTTTCTCAAAGTCTCCGTCTTCTTTACCAGTGCCTTGCTTAACTTGAATTGGCGAATCCATTTTGGATACCAAGTAAAGCATTTTCCATTTTTTCCTTTTTCATTTTCCAAACGATTCACACCTTCCATTTCGTTTCTTGCATCTTCCAGCCATTTGTTGACATCAATCTCAATTTCTTCAGCATTCTTTGTAGCAACGTTGACAGCATCTTGCAGACCATAAAGTGCCAAAGCCTTTTTTGCATCTTCCAGCCATGTGTTGACATAAATATCAATTTCTTCAGCATTCCTTGTAGCATCGTCTACGGCAACTTGCAGATCATAAAGTGCCAAAACCAGGCTCCTCACTTGTTCATTGAATTCTTGAACAAAATTGTTGAAACAGAACATGTAACGGAACCGCTTTATTACTGGTTCCACCAAGAGTTCTGCTATCTTAGATACAAGGGATCCACCAATACTTTCGATAGCCATTTTCCACCAGTCTGAAAAATCAGAGAAATAAGAATTCCGACGGTGAGAGTGAGTCATTACAAGTAAAATAGTCATTGAAAGGATGATAATACGAATTTCATTACCTGCGTCAGGATGCGGCTAGGCTTGGCTTTCTAGAATGTTTTTATCCTATCGAGCTTACAAAGACGATGTTGATGATGCAGTACTACGGTGGAAGAATCAATTAAGGCCTGTCTCGGTTTTCGACAATTTGGAAGAGACTGGTGAATGGGTAATGGGAGAAGTTGGATCTGGTTGTCTGCTACTCAGGGCAGATATTTTCTTATCGGTAGCTGAGAACAGTGACTGGGTTCATTTATTTTATTGCGTTCATATGACTTTTTTCTTCTTTTATTCTTCCAATAATGAATATTGTTTTTTTTATTATATCATTTTAAAATAATTGTTAATTTCAACTTGCTTTTGTTTTTTAGTGCACCACGTGAGCTTATTGCGTTCATATGACTTTTTTCTTCTTTTATTCGTCCAATAATGAATATATATATTTTATTATATCATTTTAAAATAATTGTTAATTTCAACTTGCTTTTGTTTTTTAGTGCACCACGTGAGCTTATTGCGTTTTTATTAAAAAACGAAATAATTGAAATTCTTGTAAATTCATTATTTTGTTCTAATGTATAATATTATTAAATAAATCAAGAACCATTAATATTCTATCTTCAAGACTAATGGTCTGGCTATCTTGGTATAAAATATAAATCTTGAGAGAAAGAGAGATAAGAAGAGGTTATGGGATCGAGTTGCTGGCTGGCCTCCAAGATTCTCCCGTTGTTACATGCATGGCTGTATAAATTACTATATATATAATACGCGTGGGGTTTTCACTGTGCATTCACGCACTGTGCACACAGACAACTGTGCACACAGACACAGTGCACTGTTGATTGCAATATTTTTTTTATTTTTATTTTTTTGCTTTTTTTTTTCTAATTACATTTTTTTCCTTTTTTTTTTCGTTTCTTCTTTTTTTTTTCTTTTTTTTCCTAATTATTCTTTTTCTTCTTTTTTTCCTCCTTTTTTTGCTTCTTCTTTTTTTGCCTTTTTTTTTCCTTATTATATTTTTTTTCATTTTTTTCTTATTATATTTTCAGTAGAACACAATATAAAATGATGAAATAAAAAAAAAAATTGAATCAATTGAGTTTGACCGTAAAACCCACAACCGGACCATAATAAATAATAAGCAAACATTATGCCCTTGGTTTTTTAAGGTTCAGACACTTGAACAGAAACACAATTGGGCAAATAAACACATGCCCTTATTTCTCACGATAATTAATGACTAAACATGAAACATTACATGGGTAGACAAAAAAGATACCCTTATGTTGTGAAGTTCACATGACACACGCATAGATAGATAAGTCCATATATATCCTTCTTTTAGCAGTTCTTTGGCAAAAAATAATTCCACCAATTAAAAATATTTGCAGCCTACAGCTCTCACCACACCATCTTCACCTCCATCTTCTTCCTTGACTCGGAGCAACCAGTGCTTGAATCCTTAGCTACTTTGAGATACCTGCAAAACCAATTCAAGCATGGCATACACATTATTATTGAGTGAAACAAAAACACTAAAGAGAGGTAGGAAATCAAAGTAGAACCAGTAGCACCTCTGATTGAACAAACTACCCTCGATGCTAGTGATAATCCGAGTTGGATAGACCCCAACTCAAAAACTTGGTTCCAAATGAGGAACTATTGTGATCAATGGTGAGAGCACATATCTTAACGGTTATTTTGGCATAAAATTTTCAACAACAATTGTTTTTTTTTTCTGTCAGTCAACATGTTTTTTGGAGTAATGAGAAGCTGACAAAGCAGCTCGGTCTGAATGCATTTTTTTGCAAGTTGTGGTCTGAATGCATTTTTTGGTGGATCCCATAGCAATAGAACCTATGGTTGTAAAATAACCAAACGATACACCAAATTTCTTCAAACCTCACCCACAACCACAATACCAAACGACTACTAAAACCAGTACAATTTGTTTTTGTCCTTCCATTAACCAAAACCACTTGCTTATATGATGTTTTAATTTTTCAAATTGTTAAGAAAAATAAAAAATATGTAAAACACGAGAAGGTCTAACCCATTCAAGAAATATTAACATGTGAAAAAACCCTTAAATCAACAGGTCGTGCCTTACAGGTTATGCCGAGTCACCCTGATTCCAGGTTGACTCATTAGGTCAATCAAATTTCACCATGTCAATTACAAGCCCAGGTTTTATCTAATTCAAACCCAGCCAAGGCTCAAATCACCCTGGTCCTTGGTCATACTACTGGGTCATGCCGGGTTTGATATTATTAGACTGTAAAATAGGAAATCTGTATAAAATAGGACAGATGTTGTTCCTATATTCCTACGGAAATTAGGAAGCAATTAGGAACCAAATACTGCACTGCCATGCACTTCCATATATATATAGACTACACCCAATACACACGGCAGGGGGAATGTAATTCAGTTCTTGCAATTTTGCAAGATTATATCAAATACAAGATCGTATTATGGTACCAGAGCTAGGTTACACAAAACCAAAATCAACAAAACCAATAAATTCCATCAAACATCTACCACCCAGCATCTGCTGGTATCAAACACCAAATCCAGAATTCGCAAGAAACCCAGAACTGGGAATTGAGAAATAAACCCAGAACACAGTGACAACAAATAAATTCCATCAAACATAAACCAATACATTCCATCAATCATCAAAACAACCAAGAACTACCAGAGATCATCAATCATCATCTGCCAGAGATCAACAACCACAACATCAAAACCCAGAAATCGCAAACAAACCCAGAAATTGGGAGTTGAAAATAAACCAAGAACAAACCAAGAACTGAATTACATTCCCCCTGCCGTGTGTATTGGGTGTGGTCTATATATATATATATGGCAGTGCAGTATTTGGTTCCTAATTGCCGTAGGAATATAGGAACAACAGCTGTCCTATTTTATAGAGATTTCCTATTTTACAGTCTAATAGATATCCATATGTGTGTGTGGGAATTAAAAATTAAAGGCCAGTCCCTTACCAAAAACATGAAGGGTATTGAAGCGAGTGCAAATCTTGAAGCTGATTTTCTTTGTTCATCAATATCACGTCTTCAACTAAATAAATTTATCCTGACAAAATAACTGATTAATATATGTATTCCTAATTTTGAGCATAAAATAAATAAATAAAATAAAATACAGTAGCATGGAATGAATTAATCATATTTATATGCGTTGAAAGCCCAAATAAATTTTGAACTTTTTTGATGCAACTTCTAATTAAACAAAAAAACATCTTACTGGCTTGCTCATGCATGCATATTCAATATCCTTCAAATCAACCCCGAGACTCTTCCTCGTCTCCAAACCCAACTCACAGGCCTTTTCAGGTTCTGGAAGAGACAATGGACCTCTATGCTGAAGTTCCCCAAGCATAAAACCCGCAACAGAAAAGAAGAAATGCAATATCCACATTGGCAAAGTAAGGCTTCTCTCCTAGTTCTCTTTCCAGCAACTTAACGCATTCAAAGAAATCCTTTTCTGCTGCCTCTAGTTCTTCTTCTTTATCGTTCATATATTTTTAGTAAGATCAAATACCTGAAGATTTATAGCAAATCATAGTAGAGGGAATTAGTCTATGTAAAAGGAAGAGCAACGCCAAAAATATTACAACAATATTGTTGCTAAGCTAACATGTCACAGTTGCTGTTATTGTATTTTATGATAGATAAATTTCCTAACATTTTAGTAGCATTTGGCATAAATGACCTTGGATGTACTTTTCTTTTTTAATGAACAATAGAAACTTCTTAGATGTGATTCATATATGGAATCATTTAAAAGAAGCTGATACGATTCAGGTGAAGGGTTAGAAACCCAGTCACTAGTATAGTATGATCCTCTACTCGCTCTGGCTAACCAATCTGCAACTTTGTTAGCCTCTCTACCAATGGCTAACACAGAGCATATGTAATAAAAGAAATTGCTTAAAATACTATGACATTAAAATTACAACATCCAATTATAAGGCATTTCATTTAAAAGACAAATGAAAATTTCAAACAATTATGAATTGCCACCGAAATTCGATTTCATTGTAGCCAAGGGAAATACTTAATTTGGATACTCTTTACATGAGCACATGAGTCAAACAATCCATCCATTTTGTATAACTATTTTTTTCTTGTTTGACATTAAGGAGTATCCATTTTTCAGAACTCTAGAGATTATAGTAACCAGATAAAATCCCCTTACACATGCACGGAAACATATATTAAAGAGGAACCGAAGATATAGCACACCTAAATGTATATATCCATGCCTTTTTTTTATCAACAAAATCAGCATAGATTATGGAATGGGTTCTTTCATAAAGATCAGAAGGTAGCAAAGGAGCCTTGTCCTTCCACATTTCATCAATATGCTGAACAATAATAAGGGATTCACAAACTTGTTTTCCATTGCGGATGAGAACCGGAATGTTCTTGCAAACTGGATTCACTGAAGAAGCAGGGTACTCTTGTTCCTCAAGTCCTCTTCACTCTTTACATACTTGACACCCTTCTCTGCCAACGCTATTTGACTCTCATGTGGGTTTATCAAAAACTCAACAGTTTCACCTCATTAGCCATTGTTTAAGTAAAACTCATATCACAAGATCACTAATATTTCCTTCTTCCCTTCTAAAATCTTCTAACAGCAGAAAGCAGAATTTTATAGCAGATATGTGGTTGTGATAAATTATGGAAAGAGATACTAAGCTAGAGGGTAAATGATGATAGTAATAAATATACATGCAAAGGTTATATTTTGGATAGTGTTTTATAGTATGAAAAGAAATTTCAAACATTATGTTGGTCAAACTAACAGCATTTGAATGGCTTTATTGAAGCTTGAAATATTCTTAAACGAGAACATAAGCCTAAAAATTGGAGTTCTGTTTCTAACACAAACAGGTCACAACTACATGCCCACAATATTATTTCCAGATAGTAGCTTGTAGGTTTACACTAAGTAGAAAAAAAACAGAAACCAAACAAGCTTGCCTGTGGATGCACATCCTTCCATCTATTCAAGCCCTAACTTCTTTCTCAGCTCCATCAAAAAAACATAGACTTCTTGTGGATCTGCTAGAGATTTGGATACACTCTCATTCTGCATGCACCTCTTACACCAAGCAATTAACTTGGGACACTCACCCTCTATGCTGAAGTTACCAAATGTCTCATAGCCATGAAACCAGCTATAGAAAGGAATAAGTGCAACATCCACATAGCCGAGTTTGTCACCTTCAAAATAAGGCTTGTCTCCTAGCTCTCCTTCCAACAACTTGAGGGACTCAATTAAACCATTCTTGCCTGCCTCCAGTTCATGTCCTTTCTTTGTCCATGTCTTCCTCCCAGGAAAATACACCTACAGATTCATTTCCAACCATTTTAAAGTGAATAACAAACAAACCTTGTAGTCAAAATTACACAAACAAAGAAGCTAAATTGGGGATTTTTCAATTGGAAAATCTCGAATTTAGCTTTCTTTGTGTGTGTAATTTCTGCAAACTATACCCTATTTAAAGAATTTCATCAAATTTATCATACATTTGTCGTATTTGCTCCAATCAACCCAACTGGACTAAACATAAAAAAAAATCTCCCTGTGGGTGAAATTCTTCACAGTTGACTAAATGTGACGAAAATGAGGTAACAAATCCACATAGTTTATACAAATTTGCATGCCAGATCGAAGCAAAATGGCTGGCCCCTTCAGCAATAAATAATCTCGGAGTCTAGGAGGTAAAAGCAGAAACCAAAACTAAGAATAGAAATCAAAGACAGACACATACATACCTTGTTGTCAACAAAATCAGCCCAGAACCTGGATTGAGCTCTCTGGTATGGATCAGAGGGAAGCAAAGGAGACTTGTTATTCCACACCTCATCAATATATTGAACAGCAATAAGAGACTCACAGATTGGTTTCCCATTGTGAATGAGAACTGGGACCTTCTTGTAAACTGGGTTCATTTCTAGAAGCATAGGGCCCTTGTTCCTCAAATCTTGCTCGCTGTACTCATACTTTACACCCTTCTCTTCTAATGCTATTCTCACTCTCATGCCAAACGGGCTTACCCTTGTATCCAACAGTGTTACAGCCATTGTTGATGCGACAAAAACTTCTTCAGCTAAAGTGAAAGAAAGAGATTCGTCAACTATGCCATCCAATCCAATTCTCAATTGGGTCTAAATAAGAAATTCTCAATTGGATCCTCCATCTATTGGGCAGTCCTTAATTACTCTATTTTCAAATTTATCTCTATTAATTTAAATAATAAATTTTGACAATGGGTTAATTTGTATTATCTGATAGACGAGGGATTCGATTGAAAACATTTTTTGTTTAGAAATTAATTTGTACTCGTGTGATAGTTGGGAGATAAATATTGTTGTTTCCTTTTAGTTATCTGTTTATACCAAACTCGGATTTCATTTATTGCTGATTTCTCTAGGTGTGGTTAAAGACTTAAAGCTGTTTTTTAAAATATTTCTTGTTTATAAAAATATAAAAATTATTTTTGATATTAGCATATTAAAATAATTTAAAAAAATCAATTATTTTTATTTTAAAATAAAAAATAAAAATAGTTTTTTTTTTAAATTAATTTTGAAACGCATTGCCAAAGAGAATCTTAATATATCTTGAGTCATTTTATATAACTTTTTGATCCTTTAAAAAAAAAAACATAAACCCCTTCAAATTTATTTGATTTAGCTGTTTTTTAATAATTTAGTGTCCATACTTATCAATTTATATTAATAATTTTTATTTTTAATGATTAATTTATATTAATTAATTTTAGTTTTATATTAAAATTGATTGACTTGGATTAACACGATAATTTATTACTTTTCCCTATCAATTCATGAGTCAGATGTGATAACCATGTTTTTAAGAAAATTATTGTACTCTCTCTTTGCAAATCTAACCCAAATTATTGTTAATGATGAAAATAAAAGTGTAAATATAAGTTAATGTATCAACCAGCAGTGATAAAAATATAAAGACAAGTTGAAGAATTATCGTGTTGATTAGCAGAGAAACAAATGAGGTCTAGAAGATTATAAAGAGAGTTATTACTAATCTACGGTCAATGTTGTTGATGTTGATGATGTTCTTGTCTTGGAACAATGTTGTTGTTTTCATCTAATTAACAAAAACCTGGCCAGCCGGGGTTTTACTCGCTCACCTAGACCTATAAATCGTGTTTTTCGAGGGATGATGTTTTCTCGCATCCAAAAAAAAAATTGCTGACATTTAGAGCTGCGTAACATCAAGTTATCATATTTCCATGGCATAGAATGATTTTTACAGGATTTGGACTTTGCTTAAGTAATAAGTAGGATTTGGGTTCTACTTTGCTTGCATATGAACTAAGGTTGTCAATTTTGTTTTGGTTGGTGTTTTGTTTTTTTAATTGGAACGGAATGTTTCGGTTTCGGAGCATTTCGGCGCGCTATTTTGGGGGTGTACTATTTATGATTATATATATATATATATAATTAAATATACTAATTCAAAAAGAATTAGTTCAAATCCAAAAATAAAATTATTTAGAATTGTGCAATTTAATCTAAGAAAAGACGCAATAAAATGATTTTTCTGAACAAAATTATGCGCATGTATAATATTACAAGAATATCATCATCAATCTCGCAAGGTCATTACATTCTCTAATTGCTATGAAATTTTAACATAATATATATATATATATATATATATATGTCAAGAGACTCCTTGTAAAATTTCATCTCAATCTAACGGTCGGATTAAGAGAAATGATTGATATTGTAAAATTATTCATTATTTAAAAAAAAACACTATTTGGCTGAAACAAAACGGAAAGAACGAAACCAGAACGTTCCGTCCGAAATTTGGGTGAAATTTCTAGAACGGGACAAAAATTTTAGCAAGCAAAAACTACACTATTTTATCTCGCTTTTATAACTAGTATGAAACGTTTCAGCCTAAACAAAATAAAATTAACAGCACTAATATGAACACATCAGTGTAGTATGGAAGAAATATCAGGGATCAATGTCTCTATTTTAGAGTCGGACTTCTTCCTCTTCAAATTCCTTTTACATTAATCCCCATTGACTTCAAGATATTACATTTGGTCAAGCTTGTTAAGTGAGACTTGAGATTGGTTCAAAGTCATAATATGAATTGAAAGAAAAAATCCATTTAGGAAATAAATATCAAAGTCATTCCATACCTCACCATCCCATTCATACATCTTGGACATTTGCCTATTTTCACATCACCTACTCAGGCACCTTTGTCAAAAATTAATATACCTTTACCATTTAAAAACACTCACTGTCATAACCTATTTTTAGATTATTCCCAAAATTGACTTGAAATAAAAATAAAAAAGGTTGATGTAGAGTAAAAATTAAATTAGGGATTTTAGACGGATTTGAGAGCCCGGTCGTATCTTTATCGTTCCCAAATATGAAAGAAAATGCAGATTTAAGTCCAAATACATAATTAAATTTCTAATATGCCAATTTGATTTAATCATGAGACAAATTGAAGTTTAATTATGTTTAGAAATTAATTCAGGGTTCAATTGAAGGATTTAATTAAGTGCAAGGGCTTAATTGTACTATAAATGGGTCATATTAATTTTATTAAGGGATTAATTAGTGAGAAATTAAGTTTCGGAACCTAATTCAGGTTAAATTGAGACTATTGAAATTTTTGGTCATGAAATTTATTTATTTTACCAAGTAAATTGGTTGAAGTTGAGGGAAAATTGCAATCAAGTCAGAGTTATCCTAAGATAAAGGAGCAAATTAAACTTTGGTAGAAAAAAAGGTCAGATGACGTGTCGTCTGGTCACTATTCATTTTCTTTCCCAATTTTTTACCGATAAATCCCACTTTGGTACCAACTTTGCATATGCATTTAATTTCTTTATCCTTCATGAAATTTGGAAAAAATTGCGTGAAAATGATCCCCTGATTCATGACTATATCAACATATGGTCAGTTCTAGTTAATTGACATCACACATGTGTTAGTTCATCTCCAAAAGTAACAACCCAGTCATCCTACTATAGTTGTCAAATTTGGCAGTTCATGACACCTATTTTGAGCCAATAGTTGAGATGATTCTGTTTTGAATAAACTGCTAAAATTTTACTCTAATATAGAACGAGATTAGTTGCCCGCGCGTTGCGCTGAGTTTTTTTTATAAATAAATTGATTGATTTTGTGCATGTTTTAATTGGTTATTTTAATATTAAATTAGTAAAATTGTAAATTGTTGGGATAAAAAAATTTGTATCGTTTCAACATATCTAATTTCTTGTCTTATATTTTGTTTTGTATTCTTTTTTTTCGGTTTAATTTTGATCTCATGATTTTTTCGGTCCTTCTAGGATAGTTTTTAATTTTTTGCTTGTATTTATGTATCTATACTCTTAGTTTTGACTTTTAATTTTTAATGTTATTTATCCTTGTATTAAATGCAGCTTGCGCTAAAAAACAACGTAAATTTATATTTTGGTTCTGTGAAATGAGATTGAAATTCTCTCTTATACATGTATAGTGAATCTTCTATTGTTAGCTATTTGTTATGTGTTTTTTTTCATCTGTTTTGTTTATTTGCAGCATGATATATTTTTAGTTTAAATTAATTTTTATTTCAAAAAATAACATCGACTAATAAATTATATCAATTATTATTCTCATTGTTAGTATCATGATTGATAAATTGTCATAATTATTATCGTTGTCATTATAACCATTATTGTAAATAATTCATATTCGAATTATTAGTGGCGATACCATCGCCACCACTATCATTATTGTTATAAAAATAAATTAAATCGTTTGTTTTATTTTTTAAGATTTTTTTTCTTCATATTATTGTATTTTACATGATATTAGAACAATGAGATTAAATTAATTTGATATTTTTCAAAAATAAGCAGTTCATTTATATATATATATATATATATATATATATATATATATATATATATATATATATATATATATATATATATATATTAAGGCATTAATATTAAACAAATATCAAACGATATAATCATTCCCAATTTTTAAGAAAAAAATACCTTTCAAATAATTTTAACAAAAATAATTGACTGATGAATCATTTTGATTATTATTCTCATGATTGTTAAATTGTCATATTTATTATCATTGTTATTATCATCATTATTAATTATTATTGACAATATTATCCCTTACATCATCCTTATCGTTAGAAAACAATTTTTTTTTTTTTTAAGATTTATTCTTCATTAATTTATATTAAAAATATTTAAAAACACTGAGATTAAATTAAAATGAGTTTTTTTTTTAAAAACTGATTTTATTTTCTATATATATATATATATATATATATATATATTTTCAAGCGTTACTATTAAACAAACTTAAAAAAATATAATTAGTCTCACATATTTTAAGAAAAAAACTTTAAAATAATAATTATCATTATTTTAAATGTCTTATCCATAATAAAATAAATATATAAAAAAACTATTTTTTTTAAAGTTAAAAAATTTGGTTCTGAATACGGCGAAATGCAAGGCAAGTTGCTCATATATTTTTTCATTGTAGATAATTTGGCCCAAATTTTTCACCCGTTTTGTCTTCGTGTGGGCACATGTATTTTTTATTTACGTGATATTACATCCAAAATATCATGCATAAAAAAGTTGTAAGAGTTATTTTTTAACAAAAAAAATATCCACTGATTAATTATTTCGATTATTATTCTAATTGTTATTATCATGATTGTTCAATTGTCATATTTATTATAGCTTTCATGACAACCATTATTAATTATTATTGGCACTACTATCGCTGACACTATAATTATTGTTAGAAAAAAAAAGTTATTTTTTTACTTTTTAAGATTTATAAATATTACATGGTAAAACAAAAATAAATATTATTATCTTAAAAAACTTATTTCACTTGAATAATAATAATAAAAAAGAACAATTGTGAAAGGATCACAAACACAAATTAAAATGTAATGATTAAATAAAAAAACAGAAAACCTCAACAAAATAGAAAATAATAATAAAAAAAAAACTAAGAGCAAAAACATATAAAGATGGAAAAAATTATTTCACTTGTATTTTATTTTATATGAGGGCATATCCGTAGTTAGATATTTTAAAAAAAATATGAAATTCTAGAAATAACCCCGTAGGTAACACTTGCATTTTGTCCTTATCGGAGGGTAAAAGAGTTATTTTACTATGCAATGGAAATGTGAAATTATGTGGATACCTCCGGTAGCAACTCTGGTTTTTTATCTTATTTGAGGGTGTAATGGTTATTTTACTGTGTACAGAAATGTAAAAATTCAAAAATACCCCTGAATCCAGGGCCAAAATAACTGTGCATGTAAGAGTAAAATAATAATTTCACTATTACAATCCACAGTAATCTATGTGTAGTGTTACAATAATTTTGAATAGTAAATCCACGAACTCATTAATCTTTTTGTCCTAATAGCAAGCACCATCACTTCTTTCTTATAATTCGTGACAAATACAAATATAAAATGGAAAATTTATAAGAAAAAGGTAGTTTGAGGATGAATGTGTGATCTTTGTCATAATTGGAGAATTAATATGTAGGTTGTCTAAATGGAAAACGAAAAAATGACCCAGAATTGAATTAATTTAGTAATATACTACACGCAGGCCAAGACCTCATTCCCACATTTTGACTGTCTTCTGCTGCTTCTCTTTTTTTATATTTGTGTTTTCCTATCATTTTTCAACCTCCTTATTTATACTATTTATACTCCCGTATTCTCCTTCCAGATTTCCATGTTATTCATTGAGGTTGGTAACTAATATATTTTCCTTTTCTCCTGTAAAATACTTGATCGTTTTGTTGATTTTTGGCTCCTTTAGCTATTAAAAATCCAAAATTATTTTCATCGATTTAGGGATTTGAACTCTTGCCTTCGTAGGAAGGCCGCAAGTCTTAAGCACTCGGCCAAACATCTTTGTTGTATAATCTTAGTATACACATAATACTTATATTATTATATAATTTCACTATTCAAATCCACCATCCTTCTAGTATAGAAACAGTGTAAAACACTGTTTAAAACCACGATCTCTTTTAGCTTTATAGATAATAGATTATTCTCTTCTTCCAACTATAAATAGAGACAATCTATGGCCTGAAAGGATAGAAATAAGAAGCCAAAATTGAAGAAAAAAACAACTTTCTTCCTGATTTTCCTGCCAAAAAACACCTTATTATCATAACTCGATTGTTGATTCTCTAATTTTTAATTTTCTTACATCATTTTTGTATTTTCAACATCATCTCAAAAAATTGATTTTTTTTGTAAAAAAACTTACTCTGCCGAAAAAATTGCCTTACCCGTAACCATACCCTGCAATTGCACCATTACTTTACCCGCAACACACCATTTCATGCACAACACCTCCCCATGTCTTGCAACACGCGTTTGCAGACTCTGTATATAGTGGGAAGAGAGACACAGAAAAGAAGACAGAACAGAGGAACAGAGAGAAAAAAAGTGGAAAGAACAGAAAGGAGGAGAACGGAACAAAAGAAGAACTCTCTCCTCCACCTTCTTGCCACGACAGAAACAACTCGGTCCTCTTCCTCCAGCCAGCGCCAACCGCTATTCTCTCAACCAGCACTGGCCAAACCTTTTACAATCTCTTAATTTTTTCAGAAATAATTTGATGTATGCTTAAAATAATATTTAAATATTTTTTGTAGAGTGACCAATATACTCGTACAAACTCTGAATCCTATTAAGCGAAGTCCTAGTTGATATTTAACTTCAATAATTATGCTATCAAAAAAGAAGAAGAGAGAGAGCATATTATACATATTTCTACCATTTGTTCCATTATTACAACATTCATCATCATCATCTTCTTCTTCTTCTTCGATTCTGTTCATTTTTCTGCTGTATTTTTGCCTTGAATGATTGTTCAATCCACTCAGTGCATCTCTTGGTCCTCCAAAACAAGATGTAACCAATCACAACTCCCATAGGCACCCCGCATCCATATCCAACCAAAGCAAATTTCCAACTAAATGGACTACCTAGATCCGAAAGGATGCTTTCTTGTTGAGCTGCTGATGGCTGATGATCTTCAACTTCATCACATTTGTTTGACAATGGGAACCCGCACAACCCTAAGTTTCCTTCATAGGAATAATTAGCGAATGTAATCTTCCCCACTAACCTATTATACGAAAGGTTGAGAACCGATAGGAATGTCAAGCTTAATAGTTTCATTGGGATCTCACCTATGAGCTTGTTTTTTGAGAGGTCGAAGGATTCAAGCGATGTCAACTTTTATAGAGATGCTGGGATCTCACCTATCAGATTATTTCTAGACAGATTGAGTACCTCAAGCAACTTGAGATCACCAATCACTTCAGGAATCTCTCCTTCAAAAAGATTGTTTGACAGGTCTAGGACATGGAAAATTGTTAAGATGTATATATTATCCATCCTTTGTCCTTTGCTTGTTATTGACATCCACTCCCTGTAATAGTACGATCCCATATACATTGGTGACCCGTTCAACTTGATCCTCATTGACTTCCATATTGCAATGTAACCCAATGGCAAATTTTCAGTGAAATAATTCGAGGATAGATCCAAGATTTGAAGCATTGGGAAGTCATTTGATGTTAACGGCTCACCAATGGGACCATGCAAACTATTTGAGTGTAGGATAAGAACATGCAAATTGGGAAGCATCCCTAACCAGAAAGGAAATGTGTCATTAATCTGGTTATCTCCAAGGTCTAAAACTTGAAGGCGCTTGCAATGCGTTAGAGACTTTGGAATTTTCCCTATCAACTGATTACCATACAAGTTCAGTGTCTCGAGGCTGCAATCTATAGTAAAATTCCAGGGCATCAATCCAAAAAATCTATTCTTCCGTAGATTCAGTACGATGAGGGTATCACCAAGGACCTCGAGACATTTTGGAATTTGGCCTGTCAAGTAATTATAACAAGTATCCAAGATTGTCAGATTGCTCATGCTGCAAAACGATAATGGAATCTCTCCAGTGAGCTTGTTCTTTGCAAGTGAGAGGAAGCTGATAGAGATTGGTAGAGTTGGAATCGATCCTTCTATTAAATTGCAGCTAAGATCAAGAAAGGACAAAGAGCTTAAAAATGGAGTAGAAGGTGGTACTTCAAATCCTTTCAAAAAATTGTTAGACAAGTTTAAGTAAACTAAGCTTTCTAACAGCCAAACCCATTTAGGCACATTGCCATGGATCTTGTTGTTAGAAAGGTCAAGCTCAACCACCCCACCTAGTTTCTCCACGAAACTCGGGATTTCTCCAAGGTTACAGTTGACAAGATTCAGCCTTTCAAGGTAGGGGAGGTTAAGAAAATTGATTGAATTAACAAGACCAGAAAGGTTGTGACCACTAAGGTTAAGGTCAATCACATGTGTCGTGAGTTCATGGCAAGTGACACCGTCCCATGAGCAACAATCAGTGTTAGGCTTCCATGAAGTAAGCAAAGAACCTGAGGAAGGCTGGTGAGAGGTTTCAGGTGCTGCTGCAGATAAATCCCTTTTGAGTTGGAGCAAGGTTGTTTTTTCACTGCTAATGCATTTTTGGCCCAAGAAAGGGTGGGAAGAAGTCTGTGACAAGGGTGTGAAACTAGAGTTTGCTGGAGATAAGAAGGGTAGGAATGAAAAGCAACAAGTTATTCGCAAGTAACTTATCATTTTTGGAGAAAATTTATTGTCTAGTATGCTATGGTGATAAACTTATGGCAGGTTAGTGGATTTATAAAGAAAATTCCTGCACTAGCTGGATGTAGAAAACCAGGATATTAGCACACATGATATATTGTACAATCTCATGATCACCGTAAGGAATACCTCCAATAACCATTCAACAATATATTTTTTGGATTAGAACTTAAACCGTGTTGAATTACTATTAATTTGAAGAAAAATATATCATGTGGGATTTTCCTTGTCTGCTGCTATCTTTCAAATTATAAGAAATAAAGACTTGACTAGGAGAAATTACTTGTCCTAGGCTGTATAAAAAGGTTCCATGAATTTTCTGGACTTCTATGTTAGATGTGTCTCATTCTGTTAACAAGTGGCACCCACTGTTTTATATAGTACAAAATTTAAGAAAAGGTTGTGAAATTTGGGGTTTTGTTTCTCTTGATTGAGTAAATTGAAAGTTCAAGAACTTTCTTGAATTGGGATGCAATGTTAATTAAAAAATGTTAATTTGCTGGTTAGTAAATATAAAGGAATAAGTTATATAATGGAATAAGTTATATAATTCTTTGTCAATGACCTTTTAACATAATCATGATTCATCGATTCATGTTACGACTCTGTTTGGGATTGCGATCGAAAAGCGTTTATAAAAAAATTTGAAATTTTTTTATTTTTCACTTTAAATTAAAAATTTTGATGTTTTTAGATCATTTTGATGTGCTGATGTCAAAAATAATTTTTAAAAAATAAAAATAAAATCATTTTGATACATCTCTAAACGAAAAGAACTTTCAAAAGCAATCGCAACCACACTCCTAAACGGGCACCTGTTGTGTAGATCACAAGCCCTACTCCATCATTATAGAGATAAATTTCAAATTAACCCTACAACTGTATATCAAATTAATTTCCAATATAGTTCTCATACTTCAACTTTTATCAATTTCATCCTCATATTCTAATTTATTCTTCAACTTATTCTTTCATTTAATATCTTCCAAAAATCATTTATTGGAAGACATAAATTATCCTAAAAAGGGCATCACTTCATTATATATAACTTACGAAACATCCTTAACTCAGATTTTCCTATTACTTCCTATGAAGTTTCTTTCCTAATAAAAATAAAAATAAAAATTTAATTTTCAGAAGCCTAGCAAGTTGCTTTCCTTTTTTTCAATTCATGCATATGATTTTATCAAGTAATTATAGCAAATTTTAATATTTTGAGGGGGAGGCCTATTGCATGTTGCCTTAGACATAGACATACATACTAACTGAAGAAATAAGTTTATTAACCTGAACTCTCTAATAAAATTTAATTAGCTAGGAAATAAATAGGATACCATACTAAAAACAAAAAGTAATTTGATTTCAAATCAATTTACTTCAACAAGAAGATAACCAAGTGGAAATCTCCTAAGTATTTTACCATAATTTGTAAAATTAGGTTAAGCACGTCCATTAGTGATTTAACTCAACTAATGCAGCCTAAAACGTTCCTCTAATTACTTTGACTTCCATCACTCTTGACTCAAAAAAAAATTTGGATTCACTTGATCAGCTTTGAACGCAATTATCTCATCAAGTCCACTCAACTACTTGAGCTCTAATTTTAGAACGGGTCAAAGACGAAAGCATTATTATAGTACAGAGTGATGTTTAAATCAAAATATTTTTTTATGAAGGAATAATAATTATACTAAGAATCAGTCATTAAAAGGTTAAGTTAAACCCTTTATAAATTTTCTAATATTTAGAGAATTATAATAGATTGCTAGATATTGTACATTTCTAGACATTGTACATGATCTTCAAATCTAAATCAATTAAATATTGAATTGATAATAAATAAATTGTTTACTTTATTTAATCCTATTTTATTTAGGATTATGACTTATATTTGGGTCAACTTATTAGGAAACATAATGGGTAACACATATAAGAACTATTGATGATAAACTAAAATGAAATGATTAATCAAATGTAATTTGATTGTAAAAAAATTACAAATTGAGAGCTAGAATGTAATTAATATAGGGGATTACAATTATAGGGTTTTCAAGTTTTCTTATAGATAAAATATTATACCTCTTATTTTTTTTATAGAATAGTGGAAAACTACATTAGCTATAAAAACATCTGAAACACAAAACAAAAGGCTCATACTCAAAGGTATAATTGTCATGACCTGAATCATAAGTTCATGACCAGAACATATGCAAGGTCTCTCTTCAGGGTTCCATACTTATGTGAAACCAAACTTACATGATAACATAACTAATTTCATAATATAAGTTAATCGTATTAATACAAATTCACTAGTTACACATGAAGAGAATAGAAAGATGAATTTGATTGATAGATTTGAGAGATTTGAGAAGAAGAAGAAAAATGCTCAGATGGTAGAGAAGAGAGAGCATAAAGGGAAGAAATTTCATTTGTCTATTTCTTGATTTGAATTTCATTTGTCTGTGAAAGAAATTGAGAAGAGAGGGATGAAAGGGAAAAGAGGGGATAAAATTTGTTTGAATTTCATTTGTTTGTGTAAGAAATTTAAGAGAGAGGGACGAGATGGAAGAGAGGGGATAAAATTTGTCTTTCATATTCTACCCGATGCTTCACCATGCAGCTGCTGCAAACGGAGACGACAGTGCCGCCGCCAATGATGATTGTGGTGATGCAAAGGAGAATGCCGATTCTCAATAGGTTGTGGAGTAAGTTGTAATTGAGTATGACCTCAGGCTCTTTCCACACTTAAAATGCTTGTTGCATCGAGCTGAGGATCGTCAGTGAGTCAGTTGAGGATCGTCAGTGAATCAAATCGTAACCGATTGCTCTGATTTCAGTTTCCTAGGCATTGAAGATATACATGCTTACTTAGCACACTTGACAGAGGAGCTTGACGAGGCAGAGGCCGAGTGCAAAGATTTCTAATGAAATTGAGTTGCTCAATAGTACATATATGGAAGATTGTAGTGAACTAGAGAGTGATCTTGAATGGATGAAGTGTTCATTGCTTTTAATTTCTGCACAGCAGGATCGAGAGAGAGAAAAAGAAGATGAACAGATGGAGTGCTTTTCAAGCAGAGAAAATCAATCAAATTTGATATACACTCATTATCGCACGTCGCCGCGCGACGTCCCGGGAGGGATCCTGGCTCTCGCGATGGAGTTGAGAAGGAGTCACCACCTGGCTGTTGAGGGTCGCTAGGAACACCCGATTTATACTTGGTCACTTTCGGAGATTCAAGGGTAAGGGACTGGTTGCGTAAAGGGAAAGTATTAGCACCCCTAATACGCCTTACCTGAGGTAAGCTGCATTGTCTATTTCGATGTGATTTTAAATGCTTCAATAAGTCGTATTTATTCACAAAAAAATGTTTTGATTGAGAAAGAAATCGTTCACCACTTAGAACAATCCTATGAATTTTATTGATTATTATCATTCCCGCCGAATATTTTGGATATTAACTCCTTAGAATTTATTTATCCAAACACCGAACAATGAATAATAGCATACTATCCCCGCCGAATATTTTGGATATAATTTATTTATCCAAACACCGGACAGTGAATAATAGCATACTATTCCCCCCGAATATTTTGGATATCAACCCCTTAAGATTTAATTATCCGAATACCGACAGTGAATAATAAATTCCCAAAAAATAAGATTTTTATATTTTTGAAATATTAAACAATACCCTTTCGATTTTTACTAAGAAAACACATTTTTTTATTTCATTTTATATTCCTTTCTTTTCTTTATCAAAACAAACATAAAATTGAATAAATAAAACGCAACACACACACACACATATATTCTCTTTTCTTTCTTTTTCATCATATTTTACAAATAAAATACAACTCACACACACACATTATCTTTTTTTTTCATTTTTCTCATTACATTTCACAAATAATAATTAAAATACAATAAGTTCAAATAAAACACATAAACATAAAAAAAGGACTTCAGGAACAGTGCCGGAACAGTGGCAGCAGCGCAGGGAGGACTGGTGGGGCGTCTGCCCACGGTGAAGAGTAAACGGGGCAACAGATCTGCCTCTTCTCTTCCTTTCTCTCTCGCCGGAGATGGCCTTCCGGTGACCTACAAAGCAAAACAAAACACACAAACAGGGCAGCTGGTCCGTTTTTCTCCTCTCGGTCCCTTCTTCTTCTTCTTCTTCTTCTGCTTTCTCTCTTCTCGTTCTCTGTTTTCCTCTTCTTCTTCTCGCCAGCGGTGGAGCTCATAGTGACCTGCAAAACAAAAGACAAACCAGAACAAGCACAAAATCAAACAATCAACGTCTTGGCTTCCTCTTCCCTCCAGATCTGCATTTTTCTTCTTGGTTTATTTTCTCCTCTGTCTTCAAATGGTTGAGGGCGCTGTGGAGGAGGCTGTCGCCGGTCGGAGCTGATGGTGGCTGCTGGGGCCGTGTAGATCTTCCATTTTCCTCTCTCCCACCGGTGGTGGCCTTCAATGGCCATCTGCAAAACAAACCCAAAGCACAAAAACACAAACACAAATCAATCGGTTCTCCTCTTCTTCAAATCTCGGGTTTGTTCTTCTTCTTCAAGGCTGGTGGGCTGCTCTGGTAGGGGCTGTTGTGGATGCATGGTCGAGGCTGTCGTCAGAGATAAAGAAACAAAGGTTGATGGTCGATTTGGATTACTGTCGGTCTGTGAAGGAGGAGAGTTGTTGTGGGGAGGCCACGACGAAGGAGAAGAAAGCCAGGGGGGCTGCAATGGTTGTGCTTTTAGTGGAGAATGGGGGCTTTGTTGTGAAGAAGGGGACGGCTGAACGGAGATGAAAAGGAAGGCTGAGGTGCTGCAGCTGTGTGGCTGACCGGGGAAGGCACACTGGAATGAAAAGAAAGGGAAATGAGGGCTGATGCCGGACAGAGAAGTGAAGGAAATTTGGGGAAAATATTGTGGGGGCTGCAGCGGCGGCTGCAGCCCGAGAGGAAGAAAAATCTGGGGTTTTTCTTTTTTAGGTTTAGGGTTTTTGGGTGTATGTTTAATTTTTTGGTCCTCTCAATTGTGGCTGAAACCTCTCTATTTATAGAGGTTTTTAAAGGCAAAAATCAAAATCAGTCCTCAGCTTGCGCGCTTGTTTCAATTTGGTCCTTCATTTCCAATTTGTGCGATTTGACCCTGCATTGACTGTTAAATTCTTAATTTATTCAATTTTGCCCCTGTAACAAGATATTTTTGGATTTTTTGTTTTTTTTCTATTTTTTTCTTTTTCTTCCGAAACATAAAAATAAGTAGGTCAAAATTTGGGTAGCAACAAATGCCCCCTCTTTACAATGCTTACGACTAAAGTCTCGTAAAAGACTTTAAATAATAAGTGTTGTAAAGAAAAATGGAATGGTAAAGATGGTCTCATTATGACGGGTGATCTACCCGGATGGAGGATGGGATCTCATTATGACGGGTGACTTACCCGGATGAAATTGGTGATGAGGTGAAAGGGTCTCATTTTTCTGGGTGACCTGCCCGCGTTACAAGTTAGAAGGGTCTCATTTTTCTGGGTGACCTACCCGGGTTAGAAGTTAGAAAGGTTCTCGTTTTTCTAGGTGACCTACCCGGGTTAGAAGTTAGAAGGGTCTCGTTTTTCTGGGTGACCTACCCGGAGTTAGAAGTTAGAAGGGTCTCATTTTTCTGGGTGACCTACCCTGAGTTAGAAGTTAGGAGGGTCTCATTTTTCTAGGTGACCTACCCGGGTTAGCAGTTAGAAGGGTCTCATTTTTCTGGGTGACCTACCCGGGTTAGCAGTTAGAAGGGTCTCATTTTTCTGGGTGACCTACCCGGGTTAGCAGTTAGAAGGGTCTCATTTTTCTGGGTTAGCAGTTAGAAGGGTCTCATTTTTCTAGGTGACCTACCCGCGTTAGCAGTTAGAAGGGTCTCATTTTTCTAGGTGACCTACCCGAGTTAGAAGTTAGAAGGGTCTCATTTTTGTGGGTGACCTACCCGGATGGAAGATGGAGGGGTCTCATTTTTCTGGGTGACCTACCTTGATGGAATTGATGATGAGGGTCTCATTATAACAGGTGACCTACCCGGATGAAAGATGATGTGGGTCTCATTGTTCTGGGTGACCTACCTTGATGGAATTGATGATGAGGGTCTAATTATAACGGGTGACCTACCCGGATGGAAGATTGGGTCTCATTATGATGGGTGACCTACCCGGATGGAAGATTGGGTCTCATTATGATGGGTGACCTACCCGGATGGAAAATGATGATGAGAGTCTCATTATAATAGGTGACCTACCCGGATGGATGATGGTGAAAAATGGGGTCTCATTATTATGGGTGACCTACCCAGATGAAACATGATGAAGATGGGATGCAATGCATGATGATGCATGTATACTCACCTGAGAAATATAGGTCCCCTTTCTCTGATGCTCCATTGTTGTAGGATGTCTTTCCCAGTCTCCAAAGCTTTGTTGTCATTCATTCACCCAATCTTAAGCACATTGCTTATTCTGGGCTATTTGCGATGATCTCTGCTCTCAGTGCTTATCAAGTTTAACATTGCCCCCAAGTGTGGTGTTGCTTGATTCATCGTGAAGGAGTGTAACAAGCCATCCATCTTCTTGGATTCTCTCAATAACAGCTCTTTGGTTTGCGTATGTTTTGCTAACAATCATTGCAAGGCTTGCTACTGTTGTTCTCATCTTGGATTGCCGATCCGTCATGGAGTTTTCCATCAATTGAAACATATTTCTTCATGGAATTGTCAAGTCATCCAAAAATGCATCCAAAACTCATCGGTGCATGCTCCGTGTTATCATCCATAAATTTCTCCCAGCTCGTGAGAAGAGATGTAATGCTATCATCACCCACATTCATGCGATAATTGCACCTTGAACCGATGCACCTGTTCGGTCATGCAATCTGAAACTCTTCGTTGTAGACTCAATTTCTTCTAAGCAAATTCTTCTTAGTCTATGCAAAGAATTATGATGTTGTCATTAACGAGGTTTTATCTGTCTCCCATATTAATGCGGTGAACTGAACCTTGAGTCGATTGACTTCAGAAAATAATAATAAAATTTTTAAAAACGCTTTTAAAATGCAGTGCCAAACAAGACTTTACGATATCTCGAATCATTTTTGAAATTTGTTTGATCCTTAAAAAATACATAAATCCCTTCAAATTTATTTGATTTAGCAGATTTTTTAAGAATGTAGTGACCAAACCTATCAATTTATTTTAATGGATTTTATTTTTTAAAGATTAATTTATATTTATAAATTTTATTTTTATATTAAAATTAATTGACTTGGATTAACATGATAATTTATTACTTTTACCTATCAATTCATGAGTTAATATTTTTAAATCATTTTCATGTACTGATATTAATGTCATAGAAGGCAAAGATGGATATTTGTTTATTATTATTATTTATAATGCTTTAGAAACTTCATTATAAAGTGACAAAGCATGGTTATAATGATTATTTTTAAAATATTTTTCTTTAAAAATATATACTGTAATAATTTTTCTATTTTTAAAAATTTATCTTTAATATAAATACTTTAAGATTCTAAAACACAAAAAAGCAATTTGAAATATTTTTTTTTATAAAAATCTACTTTTCTACCAAAGAAAACAATCAAGTCCTGATTCAATTTAAAGGTTAAATCTTGATTTTATCAGGCGAACCTAAAACATGATGTTGCTTTTCTTATTTAAAATAAAATGACTTCTTTTTTAGGAAATTTAAAGAAAAATAGAAATGATATTGTTTTCTTATATATATAAAAACTGGAAAATATTGAAATTTCAAGTTAATCAGTCATTTTATAAGTTAATTTTGAATTAATTTAAATTAATTATTAATCTAATTTAAAATTAAAGACAAGACTATAGATCAACATGTTACCTCATGGATACTGAACAGATTCATAAATGGACTAAAACACTATGGTTTAAAGGCTACAAAAATCCAATTTTCATACCTCATAAAATCTAAGATGATATTATTATGTGCTTCTTAATTTAGTTGGGTTGGATACTTGTAACCAGTAGTAGTCTATCTGGGCCACTAATTTCTACAGATTTTTTTTTCATATATGGGCCTGGGCCTATCACTAATTGAAATCCAATTGGTATACATTCCATTCCAGATTCATCAAAGTTTGACTCAGTCATCTATGTCATAACCCAATTTTGGGTTATTCCCCAAATCTACCCAAAAAAATAACAAAAATAAAATAAAAGGGGCTGGTGTTGGCTGAAAAATTAATGTGGAAATTTTGGATGTTTTCGAGAGCCCGGTCGTACCTCTTTTTTGCCCATAAATGAAGGAAAGTGCAGATTTAAGGCTAAAATAATTTATTATTGGATAAAACTACATAAAAATTAAGTCGAGAAGTATAATTATATTTTTATGGGCCAATTCGATTTAATCGTTGGCCAATTTTAAGTGTAATTATGCTTCGGGATTAATTGAGAGCCCAATTGAAGGATTTAATTAAGCGCAAGGGCTTAATTATACTTTAAATGGGTCAAATTAATTTTATTGAGGGCTTAATTGGTGAGAAACTAAGTTTGGAAACTTAATGTGGGTTAAATTGAGACGATCAAAATTTTCGGTGACGAAACTTTTCGGGTAAAATCGGAAGTCAAAATTAAAGATAAAAACATTGTTCTTCCTGGTTTTTCCCATCGAAAAGTTCTTTTTTGTCACAATTTATTGATTAAAAAAAAAAGAGAGAGAGAGAAGAAGAGAACACTGCCGAAGCCATGGCAGCAACCATGCTTGGCCATACCAGCTGCACCATGCCCTGCAACCCACTCTCTCTCTCTCACACTCAATACCCCATACTTTGGACACCCTTCCCATGCCTCACCATGCTGCAGGTTGCCTATAAAAGGAAGCAAATTTACACAAAAATGGAGAGGGGGGGGGGAATTTTTTGACAGTGAGGGACTGTCACGGGGAAGAAGATTTTGAAACTAGGGGAATATTTCACTGTCACGGGGCTGAAAAACGGAGGAGAAACCAGGGGGAGAAATAGATAGTAATGAAAAAATAATAACATTGAGAGAAAGTTTGAGAGAGAGCGGTTAACAACGAAAAAACTGGGGGAGAGGGGGTGAAAAACTGAAAACAAATTGCAGAGTGAGGGACGAAAGACCTGCGGGAATTAACAGAAAAAGGAAGGAGGGGAAGACGATCGCAACTGCAGCCACCATCATCTTCATCAGCTCCGGCGACCATCCCCCATCGCAGGCGCAGCAGCAGCCATCTCTTTCTCGCGTTGCAGTGCTTTCTCTCTCCCCGACAGCATCCTCTCTCTCTCTCTCTAAAAAACAACACGTCAAGCATTTGTCTCCTCACAAACAGCAGCCGTAAACCACCACGCAAGAAGCTCCTCCTCAGCTCCGGTAGCACTTGCAACACCCCAGCCGTGACCTCCAGCTCTGGCGAACTGGCGAACAGCAGCAGCACGAACCAGCAGTAACAGGGACGACGCAATAGCAGCGGTTCCAGCCACAGACCAGCCACTTGGGTGGGCCAGCCCAGCCCAATTTAAAAAAAAAATAAATTATAAAAAAAACAAAAAAATGTGTTGTTTTCCTGAATGCGGCCGAATTCCAAGATTTTTTCATGTTTATTTTTTGTAAAAAAATATATGCCGCATCTTTCTCATAATTTAAAACGAAAATTGGATATCGTAACCGGTTTATGATTATCCTTTGGAATTTGGCCAAAATATCAAAATAATAAAAAATATTTTTGTTTTAGCTATCTCGGTGTAAAATTACATTGTAAAGTACATCTGCCAATAAGAAAATGTTTTTTTTATGCAGTGTAAAATTATTTTGGTTAGTCTTTCAAACTCCTAACGAGGTAGAGATTCTCTCACAAAGAGAAATCTACGTCGAACTTTAGAAAAGACATAAATATTTAACTTAGAAAAAAACAATGCAGCTTACCTTAGGTAGGGTGCACTGGGGGTGATGCGTCTCCCCCTTGCACAACAAGCCCCTTACCCAAGACTCTCGCAGACCATTAGATTCCTAGTGACCTTAATACTAGGTGGCGACTCCAGATAATTATAGTCATAATTTTAAGACTATAAAACACACCTTATTTTCACCGCGCGCCGTTGTCTCCCAAATCCCGGGGGATGGCGGGGCGCGAAGCGCATAAAAAATCGCTGTCGCGACAATCTATATTCATAAAATACATTTTCCAGAAAACATGATTTTCTCGTCTCCAAAAAAACTAGAGTTTCAGCAAACAATTTCCATGGTCTCTTGGGAATTACAGGAAGCATATATATACACCAAATGCCATTGGCCGTTCACCAAACACCTATATCCGAATTTTCTCCTTTTTTTTGTTATAAAAAAATGATGGATGTGATTAAAAAGAAATGTTGTGAAAAAAAATCATGCTCCGAAAAGGAATTGAATTAAGAGAATGTTTTTCAGACTAATTGACATAATTATGAACTTCGACTGATGACAAACTAGTTTTTTTTAACCATTTAATTACGCAATATTGATTTAATTAAATACTAATGGCCTAGCAAGTTATTTCATTAATCAGTTGACTAATTATCCAGATCTAAATGAGACCCATCTGATCAAAAAAAAATTAAAATAATATTTTTTTATTGAAAACAATATTATTTTATGTTATTTTAATCCAAATTATTGTTATTTTAAAACTGATTCAATTTGCAATATAATTCTTATTCAAGTTAAATTCAATATCAGGTCTGATAAGTCTAATACATGTTGAATGATCACAATGTGGTAAAAAAATTGAACAACATAGATTAGAAAAAACAAATCCCCCAAAATATTTGCTCGATTTAAAGAATAAAACAAGATAAAAATCAAAATTTGAGCATTAATCCTCTTTGTTTAGTACCACTACTGCCTCCACTGCACACGACTAAATTGGCTTTTACTAGAAATTCTTCTTGGATAACACACGAAATTCTTCCAAGTATGATTTTAGACAAAATATTCTTAAAATTAACATTATGGTTAACTCAAAATTAAAAGAATCAAACCCCACAATATTTTACAGATCTCCAATTTTTATTTTTATTTTAAAAAATCGAATGAAACACAGAATTTAGGTGTAAGAAGTACTACAAAGGGGTGCATGAAATATTTAACATGCGAAGTAGCGGAAAGCTCCAAGATCTGAGTAAGAAAGTGATCCAAAATCATTAGTTTGAGTATGATTCTTGCGCATGACAGCAAGTGCTGAGACACACAGAGCAATGGTCTCGATCAGCTGTGCGCATGGTGCTTTTCACATCTTCATTCTGATCATCTCTTGATCCCCACATTCCCACTGGAGAATTTCCTTTGTCCCTCTTCTCTATCATCCCTCTTTCCCTCTCAAAGTTATTTTTTTAATTAACATAGATATCCGGCCAGCTTGAACGCAACTTGATTAATCTCATAAATTCTAAAATTAACAACTCTCATTGTAAAGTTTGGCATGCATTCAATGTCATCAAGGCAGGAGTGCACGGAGAGATCTGCTCTTCGGTGCATGAATATCTTACTCTCTTCTCTATAATTAATCTCCCTCTGCTTTTTCAATTGAAGGTGAAAATGAAAAGACAAACAAATTTAATAAAAAAAATATAATATTTGATAAATCAGGAATAAGATTGAAAATAAATAAAACTTCTATCAAAGAGCTAATAATAAAAATAAAAAATTAAAATTAAAATATCAGCTAACAAAAAAAAATAAAACTATAATTTTAAAGGAAAAAAACAGAATTAAACCTCCATTATCAACAAAAGACAATCAAAATTAGATGCCAAAATTGCTTCCATTCTATATTTCAGGATTGACTAATTGTTTTTGAGTGTGCTTCAATTGGGATTCGAAGAGACGTTTAGATTAATAACTAGGGTTATGATCTTTCTTCCACCATGCAAGAAATTACAACGTCAATGATATACAAGGCAGAGGCCATGGAATTTGCAGAAAACATTACTCTAAGTGAGAATATGCTTCTTCAATCATGAACAGACATTTGACTAACTTAATTATTGGAGGGCTCTCTTCTCATCACACGGAACTTCTCTCACCGGCGGTGCACCGGGAAATTCAAGCCCCATGTAAGTTCTTCTGATCACCTCCTAACATATACTTAAGCACCGGAGATCAGACTCACATCCCTACTGTTAATATTATTGTTGACTTAGTTTCCAGTCATAGTTTAATTGGTCAATAAAAGTCCTGTTGTTTACGATATTCAGTTTAGATGTGATTCTGTTGTGAGCAGATCACATGATTTGTAATTCCTTGATTTTCTGCATTGTTTGTTATGTAAAGGCTAATATACAGCCTCAGTCCGGTGAAGCAATAAGACACTGAAAAAGCAGAGTTCTTCCTGCTGTTCTTCATTCATTCATAATCTGCGCAGAGTGAAGAACAATATTTCTGGGCAGTGTGAAGAACGACACCTACAGGTGTATAAAAAGCTCTGTGCCTCTATAAAATTTATGGGATTAATTGGTCCCTTCAATGAATAAATGTTTTTCCATTATTCAACAGAAGAAAGAGAAATTTATTGCAGGCTCTCTAGACAAGCTCTAATGATTTTTCAATAGAAAGAGACCCTCTCTGTACTTGAAGGCAAACTGTTTGATTCTGAGATTTCAATTGATTATGTTTCAATTGATTTGTTGCAGGTTATGTTTGATTGGGTAATTTGTGGGAGATGAGAGGAAGAAGAAGAACAGTTCTGGAGAGAAAGAGATAAGTTGGAATTTCACTAACTTCGTATATTCATTTATTATATGTAAACTGTTTGACTAAATGCCCATTTATATAGTATGAGCAGAGCATGCAATACATGTGTTGATTAACTACTTGTAACTACTTTGTACTATCTACAAAGGTCAATTACACATGTGATGTATTACAACTAATTCAGTTACAATGACAGTTGGCAGTGTGCAAGTCTTCTCCTTCATTCTTCATGTAGTGCACGTAAGCTCACTTTAGCATCAACACATTTGTCCCTCCTGTAAGTAGCTTATCTACAAACATCCCCTCCTAAGCTACTTACAGGTTTAACACCAAGCTTTGCCCTGAGACAATTGAATCTGTCCTTAGGCAATTCCTTAGTGAATATATCAGCCAATTGTCCTTCACTACTGCAGAACTTGATATCAATCACACCCTCTTGAACTGCTTCTCTTATAAAGTGAACTCTCCTGTTAATATGCCTTGTTTTCTGATGGAAAACTGGATTCTTTGCCATTGCTATGGCTGACATATTATCGCAATAGAGAACTGTAGCTTCTTCTTGCTTTTCACCAAGATCATCAAGTATGGTTCTCAACCACATCACTTGAGTAGTTGCTTCAGAAGCTGAAACATATTCAGCTTCTGCAGTTGATAATGCAACTGAGTTTTGCTTCATCGAAGCCCATGAAAAAACTCCACTTCCAAACCCAAATGCATATCCGAAGTGCTTCTACTATCATCTTCACTTCCACCCCAATCGCATCACAAAATCCCATGAGTGTTACTGATTTTTTGCTTTGCATATTCTATTCCATAATCAAGGGTCCCTTGGACATATCTAAGCACCCTTCTTGCAACCCCCCATGTGTTTCTTTGTTGGCTGATTCATAAACTCGGACAACAAGCTTGCGAGATACATTAAATCGAGCCTTGTTGTTTGCCAAATACAACAAGCTCCCCACAATTTTTTTCTATACAAGCTTTCATCGACTAACTCACTCCCATCTTCTCTTTTCGGTTTCTCACCAGTAGCAAGTGGTATTGAAACCCGGTTTGCAATCAAGCAAGCCCAAATTTCACAAGTAATGACCTTGCATACTTGCCTTGATTGATGAAGATGCCTTGATTAGTTTGTATCACACCCATGCCCAGAAAATGGTGGAGAAGACCAAGGTCAGTCATCTCATATCTCAGCATCATTTCTTTCTTAAATTCAGCCATCATGATCTCACTACTTCCTGTGTACACAATATCATCCACATAAATTGATACTATAAGCTGATTTCCTTCACTGTCAGCTCTAGTATATAGAGTAGGTTCACTTGCACTTCTTTTGAACTTACTCATTGTAAGGTAGGTATCAATTTCACTATACCAAGCTCTAGGGGCTTGTTTAAGACCATATAAAGCTTTATGTAGTTTGTACACCTTATGATCTGATTTCTGCACAATAAACCCCTCGGGTTGTTCAACAAACACCTCCTCTTCAAGCATTCCATTTAGGAATGCTGACTTAACATCCAACTGAAATAGCTTCCATTTCTTCTGACTTGCAAGTGCAATCAGTGTTCAAATAGTGTCTAACCTTGCCACCGGTGCAAAGGTTTCATTGTAATCTACTCCTGGCTTTTGTGCATACCCTTTTGCCACAAGCCTTGCCTTGTGTTTGTTGATTGTGCCATCTAAGTTAAGTTTGGTCTTAAACACCCACTTAACTCCAATTACTGGTTTGTTTGCAGATCTGTCTACCAACTCCCAGGTATTGTTCTTCTCAATCATATTCAATTCATCTTTCATAGCATTCTGCCAAGCTTTATCTCCTGCTTCTTCTGAGTAACTCTCAGGCTCTATCATGCTTGCATTGCATCTTGCATATATGTCCTCCAATGTTCTAATTTTCACTGGAGTTAATGTATCAACTTCTGAACTTGAACTGCTGCTGTCTTCATTATCATTTCTGTTTTCTGCCACTTCCATTGAGACATCATCATTTGTTGCATTCTCCCCTTCATCATGTGCTGCTTGAGAATTATATTGAACCAGTAGTTCTTGAGGAATAAAACTCCCATGCTCTTCATTCTCATTTTTCCAAGCATGCAATCTGGTTTCATCAAACACAACACTTCTAGCCAACACAATCTTCTTAGATTTCAGAATATATATTCTGTAACCTTTCTCACAGTGCCCATACCCCATAAACACACCATATTATGCTTTATCATCAAACTTTTGCCTTAACTGGTCTGGAATATGAGTGTAGCACACACACCCGAATATTTTCAGGTGTCTTACACTAGGTTTTCTTCCTGTAAAAGTCTCAAAGGGTGTCTTCTTTGGGACTGAAGTGGTAAAACTTCTGTTCTGAAGGTACACGGCTGTGTTAACAGCCTCAGCCCAAAATTCAATGGGTATTTGCTTCTCCCTCATCATTGATCTAGCCATTTCACAAATAGTCCTATTTCTCCTCTCAGCAACTCCATTTTGCTGAGGAGAATAGGCTATTGTTAGCTGCCTTTCTATCCCACTCGTCGTAACGAATTTCGAAACTCCAAAGAGGTATATTCTCCACCTCTATCACTCCTCAACTTCTTCACTCTAAACCCACTTTGCAATTCAACAAATGTTTTGAACTTTCTAAACATATTCAAAGCATTTGACTTGTTTTTAACAAAATAGACCCAGCACATTCTAGAAAAATCATCAATAAAGGTAATAAAATACCTATTACCTCCATTTGATTCTCTTTGCATAGGCCCACACAAATCTGTGTGAACTAGCTCAAGGGGTTGGCTTGATCTCCAGCTGCCTTCTTTATCAAATGGCTGCCTTTTATGCTTCCCAAACACACAACTCTCACACACTGAATTCACCTCTGTCAACATTGGCAGTCCTGCAACCATATCCATCTGCTGCATTTTCTTTAAACTGTCAGAATTCAAGTGTCCAAACCTTCTATGCCACAACCAAGAATCTTCAACAACTGACACTTTTCTTGCTGCAGGTGCTAAGGTTTCAAGTGTGAGTGGAAAGCACCTATTGCCCTTCATGATCACCTTGGCTACAACATTGGTGAGTGTTTCATCATCAAATATCATAGCCTTGTTTCCCCCAAACAAAATGTAGTACCCATGCTCCATCATCTGCCCCACACTTAGCAGATTTTCATCTAAGCCAGGCACCAACAGCACCTCTTTGATATGCCTTATCCCTTGTCTTGTGTCCACAACAAGTGTCCCTTTTCCAGCAGCTTGAACTAGATCCCCAGACCCCATTTTCACCTTGCAGGTCACTGATCTGTCTATATCAATCAGTTTGGTTTCTTGTGAAGTCATGTGATTGCTACATGCACTATCCACAAACCAAACATCTTCTTCTTGAACACTTGCTGCATGGCATGCATAGAACATGGTCCCCACAGTTGTGTCTTCTTCCTTTGCACAATTAGCCAATTGTATATTAAGATCACAATCATTTTGGTTATGCCCAAACCTGCTGCATTTTCCACATCTCGGTTTGCCTTTGAATCTGCAGATTCCAAAATGCAATTTCTGACAAGTATTACATTTTGGCTTCATGCTTGTTTGAATGCTACTAGCACTTCTTTGTTGAGGATTGAATGAACTGTTATAGCTCATTCCTAGTTTCTGATTCCAGTTGTTATTTTGTAGATTTGCAGAACTTCCACCTTGACTCCAATTTGCAAACCTTCTGTTTTGATTCTGCAATTTTGGATAATTTCTGCCTTGTGAGCCCTTCTTATTCTGAGCATAGCTGCTGCCTCCAATTTTGAGGCTACTGAAAGCTCTCTCGGTATGCATTTCTCTATCTCTTTCATCATGCATATCTTCTCTTCTATCAAACACCTTGATTGAAGCAATAACCTCTTCACTCCTAAGTGTTTTCAAGTCTCTTGTTTCTTCAATAATCGAGACTATGGATTTGTATTTTCTGCTAAGACTCATCAAAGTCTTTTGCACAATCCTTTGTTCAGTTATCTCTTCTCCAAGAGACTTCATGTCATTTATCACTCCAAAGAACTTAGTCAAGTAATGATCTAGGCTTTCTCCTTCAGCCATTCTCATGTACTCGAATTCAGCCCTTACAGCCTGCAACTTCACCTCTCTAACTTTATCATCTCCTCTGAATTCTCTCCTCAACAGATCCCAAGCTCCTCTTGCTGTCTCTTCATTTCTTATTCTAGGGAAAATGTCATCAGTCAAGGCTCCTTGAATAATACTTAGAGCCTTGGCATCTTTGATTCTTTTTTCTTTAGTCTCAGCAGCAGCCTCTCCTGATTCAGTTTTCTTGTCTTTCAAACCAGAAGTTTCTCCACTACTACTTTCATTGGAGACTTGTGTTGATGTATCACAACACTCAATCACATCCCATAGATCATAAGCTCTGAAGATAGTTTTCATTTTAACTGACCAAAAATCATAGTTCTCACCATTAAATTGTGGTGTTCGAAGGTCTGATGATCCTGTCATATCTTTGCTGTTGAATTCTGTTTTTGATTGATTTTCTTCCACAGTTCTTACGCCCCTACTTGATCAGAAAATCAGCTCTGATACCATGTTTGATTCTGAGATTTCAATTGATTATGTTTCAATTGATTTGTTGCAGGTTATGTTTGATTGGGTAATTTGTGGGAGATGAGAGGAAGAAGAAGAACAGTTCTGGAGAGAAAGAGATAAGTTGGAATTTCACTAACTTCGTATATTCATTTATTGTATGTAAACTGTTTGACTAAATGCCCATTTATATAGTATGAGCAGAGCATGCAATACATGTGTTGATTAACTACTTGTAACTACTTTGTAACTATCTACAAAGGTCAATTACACATGTGATATATTACAACTAATTCAGTTACAATGACAGTTGGCAGTGTGCAAGTCTTCTCCTTCATTCTTCATGTAGTCCACGTAAGCTGACTTTAGCATCAACACATT